>QFFB01008396.1:16412-29597 GCA_003316465.1 Ramaria cf. rubripermanens
TAGCGACCCGATCAATGGTGACTTATGACTACACAGAATGTCACGCTTCAACTCGGAGGCACAGCTCAAAGCACGACAAAACATTTGGACGCTCTGGGAATCGAACCCAGGACCGTTCGCAGCCGGCACTCTGTAAATGCTAAGCGAACGTTATACCCCTAAACCAAGCGCCCTTAGTAAAGTTGGCCTCTAGGCTATTAGATATACCACAGGGCTCTAATGTCCACATGCTGCCCAATGAACAACTATGCAACTACGTTGACTCCATATTACTTTTTTACTTTCTTGCCATCATACACCCCGTTCTGCTTAGGTCCCCTTGATGCATAAATATTCTCTTCCTCGTCGTCTGCCTTCTCATCGAGTGTATCAGTGGAACTGTAAAAAAGTTAGCTCCGAGGCCGTTCGGCATGCAAACACTCACCTGTTCAATGTAGACTGCGCCTCAAGTTGGGTCTCGGTCGACCCCTCGCTTGCAGTGGCCAATGTGGAATAATCTCTGCATGCTACCGGTCTTGAACCTGATCGTGACAGGAACAGCTTACGCACTTTGTTTCGGAGGTACCACTACTGTTCGAGCTTGTGGGTGCCATGCTCGAATGTTATGTGATGAACGACTTGGTAGGTGATGTGTTCGGGAGCTGGAGAAAATGGGGAACCCTGGTGAAAGACACGGATACTTATAGGCAGCTATTAAATAGGTGGCTATATGTCGAGCGCTTGGCCAGTGCCAGGAATGCACGTGAACAACTCTAAAACACAATGTGGATCCTATCTTGCGCCTTAAAGGATGGTATCTCATATGGTCAATGATCCCTTTCCCGAATGCACAGCGTGCTCATAAAAAATTCACTGCTCCACATCCACCGCCTGTCGAAGTTCGTCTAAAAACCAAACCGTTCGAGTAAAGGATATGCTAATGCAGGCTAGAGTTTTCTGATGTAGAAGGCCTTGGCATACACAGGCTAGAATAACAATTGCACAGGGTCACTCATCGATCATCATCGGCACCTTCTGACAGTCATTGCCACTTGCCAAAGTGCCTTAGACCATGAAACGGAGCTGCTTTAGATGAAAACGTTCGGCGCGCTGTGCGATATTCATTGAGATTCAGCTGTGTACCGTATCGTTTACCCAAAACTGCTGCCAGTGTTGAGTAATCACGTGACCGTGGCTGTTGCGGCATCGTGACCAGACGCGTCCCACCGCTGCAATGGTGGACGCTACTCCTGCCCGCTCTCCTGAGCTTGAACGCGCCCTATCTCTCCAGAGAGAGCTTGAATCTATGGAACTCACCATAACCGAACTCAAGAACCAGTTCCGTCAGAAGGATTTCTCCAGTCTCAGTGACTCTGCCTTGTCAAACAACCCTACTAACCCGCAAATTGTCGCCCCGGACGTTCTCGCCCAGCAAGTGATTGATAGTTGTATTATTTTGCATAGTATCTCTGACTGACACGAACCCTGTTAGTCGTTTCTTAGGAAGCTGAAGTTCCACTACATCGAACAGCATGCCAAGGACAAATATGTCAAATTCATTGTCAGCCCAGACGAACCGGGAATCGACGCCGAAAATAATGAACAGCTGAGTGAGTCCATTGGGTCGTTGAATATAGATTTCACATGATAGACGGATTGCTAGAGGAGACCAACGAGGAACGAAAACGGCTTCTGAAGGAGGACAAAGTTCGCCTTGCAGGGACATATGAAAAGATAAAGCAAAAGGCGTCCCTCGTTGAACAGGGTCAGTGATATGTGTCGGTGACAACAAACTCATACTTAGCGACAGCCATTCGTAGCTCACGATCGTGCGCAGTCTATGACGAAGGAGGCTGCCGCCCTGACACAACAGATCCTCGACGCTCGTCTCGCTCTTACGCGTCTGCACGCTGCACATCCAGCCCCACGACTGACTCTTACCAGAGCAAAAGAGATCGCCGATGAACAAGAAGATCAAATGATAACCATGGATGCAACACTACTCGAACTCAACGAGCGCGCCACGGAAGTGAAAAACCTCGTCAAAGCGAGTGTGAAGGATGTGGAGCGGCTGAAGGTGGAATGTGCGGCGAAGGAAGAAGAACTAAAACGCACACAGCGTCTTGAGGAAGACAGTCGCTGGCCTGCACTGAATGACTGGTCCGAGCCATCCTGCTTTCTTTCGTTTTTGCCAAATATCTCACCTCGCGCTTTTGTCAAGGTACTCGGCCGCAGTATCCTTGCACAGATCGCTAATGTCCCTTGAGAAGTTTGAGACACCTTCCGACAACGAACTTCGGCTCACATATTCTCTCTCCAAGGGTCACAAAGCAACTATTGCTCTCTTGTTTATGCCTAACACACGGCAGATTGCAGAGGCCCATCTCATTGACTCAGATATTAACATTGACATTCAGGAACTCATCGGTGTGCATTCCGCATGTAATGATGTTCCAGGCCTAGTAAGAGCAATTCTGGCCAGATTACGGGCAGAAATCTAGTGTATGTTTGTTACTTTGTAATAGAATGGTAAGCCATCTATAGCGGCTTGTATCCTGTACATAACTTGACTTGTTAATTATGCCAAAGTGACAAAAGTTGATAAACAGTGTAACTAACACTGAGCTAGAACGTCCAAAGTTCACTGACGACGTCGGTCCCTACGACAGGCGAATCACCTTGAGTTTCCTCTTCCGGCGCCGACGGAAATATATTTCTTCTTAACTCAGTCGCCAGGGGAGGGTCCTTCTTTATGTTGCGTTTAGCTTCAGTTTCAAAAAGCTGCTCAAAATGTTCATCCAATGAGAGGCAGATACAGTATGGATGAACACGCACGGTCCCATATGTATGGTCCAGGAAATCCTCCATAGCGTAACCAGGCTTTGTGAATGCCTCAGAAAAAATACGAGCCATAGTAGCTACGGGAGCATGGTAATGGTTCCGATGAGATACTAACTCCCAGAGGGAAGATGATAACGCGTTAGTAAGGTATGGAGATGGCTCCTTCGCGTCGAATGGATCTAGACATCACATCATACATTAAACGAGCAACCTAGTAAGTCTCATTAAATACACACCTGATTCAAAGTCATTTGTATCGCGATGAATCATGACCATGCATGCTGGATGTCTCTTGAGTATGTTGTACGTAAATGGAATGATCATGATAATCGCTGCAGGTGGAGCAGAGAGTGAGAGGCGGGAGAGGCGTTTTACAAAGGAGGCTAAGAGCGTCGCAGGGAGGTGGCTAAATTGATGTGAATCTTCCTAGAATGGGAGATGAGCATGTGCTATACAATACCTGGAAGATAGGAATAGCTCTGCGAGCCGAAAAAATCGGGCGCGATGCTTGAGATGGAGCAGGTCACGCGTGAGGAAGGAGTATAACCGTGTATAAAAGTTAGGATAGTCCCTAAGGCATAGCTGTGAGCAGTAGAGAATTTAAACTGAGTTGGACACACAGATTATACTCTTGCATCAGCGTAAATAGCCCGTTAAGGGCCAGCAGGCCAACCGACCCACCTTCATCGTGAGCCATTACTCGTCATTGATGTGACCATGGATTAAGAAGACACGCTCACCGAAATCAACGCAGCCTCCAATCCAGTCCATCAACCTTATTGGTCTATTTAAATGCGGCATCACCCCCCGATGCAAATATTTTAGCGCCCGCGTCGACAGTACCGTTGACGTGGATAGGTATGGCAGAAGGGACATCCAGCATACAGTAAACTGCGCACGGTGAGAGGCGAGGGAGTGTAAACTTTGGTGTGCTGAGAGGCGGTACACCCGTTGACTTTGGCCTTTCCCAGATGGTGGGTTTAAAAGAGTAGATGAAGTGTCGGGCGTATCAAAGAAAGTACGCCAATCGTCTTCCGTTTCAGCCTCGGCATCATCTTGCGGACGCGGAATTAAGAATTTTGGGGGAGTCTGTGCAAAGGCAGGAACCCAAAATTTGTTTACTTCAGAGGCATCGGTAGGCATAGTGGTGAGCCGCTCGAGAATGGTTAAGAGGTTTTCTGGAAGATGGGTATTGGTCCGTAGTTGTGATGAGTGAAGAATGGATCTAATATGCTACGATCAACAGGTCATAGTTACCCAGAGACGTCAGGGAACATACGTAGACTCCCGAAGAAAAAACCACCGTATATCGTCATAGACACTTAACCAAGTAACCACGAAGTGATCCCGGACGTCGGGGTCAAGCTTCCCATCACACACGTCAACAAGTAATAACCCACTGACGATCTTACGAAAGTGCGATACGTGAAGTTGTGGCCGTGAGGAAGACGTGGAAAACGATTCGGAGAGATGTTTTAAGATCGAGAAAAGGATGTTAAGTGCCGATGTCTGAGGCAAGGAGATGCAGTAAGTGAGTCCATGACTGATGCAAGCTTATTGACTATACTACGCACTCTGATACCCTTCTGGTCATTCCTCAAGCATCCGCATAATACATTTGTATATTCTGTCAGCCTCTCGTGTAGCCATGAACGAACCACCTTAGCCTCTTCAACTTCACCGCTGCCTCCACAAAGGCGATTGGCATCTATGATGAGCACAAATACACGATAGAGGGCATATATCGCTTTATGTAGGTCTTGTGGGTCGGTGAGCCTAGCGGCCAGACTTGTCAAGTCGGCTAAAGGATTGAGGGAAGCGGACTTGGGCAAAGCAGATACAAGTGTCTCTTCTAAACGTTCAATATTAGCCACATGTGACGTTTTGCGCCTTTTGGTTGGAGGAAGCGAGGAATGGACGGGCATTGAACAACTTTACAGCTGCTTGCGTTACGTAAAGCATGCGCCTTGTAATAACAACCGTTTGTATAAGTATAAGCGAGTTCACTTGTGCCTACTTACAGTACTGTAAGTGCCTGTATTGATTTTCGGGAACATGCACCGGGCGTAGACACTTCTGGGTGACCTTCTGCGCAGGGCAGACTCGAGCAGAGTCCTCTGGAGGCCGTTCCTTTCGACTCAAAGCTCATACGAAAGTAATTGTAAATAAATACCTGCCAGTGAGAAGCAAGGTGGAGGTGACCGACTACGTGGTCGGTTGGGCTAATGTTCGGATTGTTCTATGAAAGGACTAAAGGTAGATACAAAGATGTATTATCCTACATGACGCAGCGCCTCAATGGACCAAAATGGATTTAAAAATAAAATAAAATAAAAAAGGTCGGGTATCGTTTCTACATACAGCACTTAGCCATGCCATGGCATATGCAGTGAGAAGCCAACGTTATATTCAGCATATAATAATATTTAATTACAGTAATCCAGAGACTTCTACTGATGGGCTGCAGCTAGTACTAGCCGGATATCAAGTTCGTAGTGAATTACACGGGTATTTTTTATCATACATCAACGGGTCCGCTACATTAGTGTGGTATTCCTACTTCAGTGTTGTATGCCGCAATATAAACATGGACCGGACGAAACGAATACTACGCCTTGAAATTAACTGGCAGAAGATTAGATAAACCTAGGATGGCGGAGGTTGCTGTGGCGGGATCGGCCGCGGAGGCAATGGTCTTGTTACTTCATTATAAATTAAGACTATTGAAGCCCAGTTTAGCATATGAATATTAAGATGAGGGATAAGAAACTACGTGCCCTTCAGTTGGTCTTTGTCTAATTGGATCCCGTTGTCAAAATCGAAGAAGGAGGGATCAAGAGGGGGCGCGGTTGGCTCGTCTAACGGATCGTGATATGGCTGTAAGATAAAGAATTAAAAGAGAACCTTCACACCGGCTGGCTGGTAACATGTTGTTAAAAAACGTACCGCCAAATAGGGATGCGCCAGCGCCTCGTTGACGTCGATCCTCCTTTTCGGACTGAATGTAAGACACTTCTCCATCAGGTCAATTGCCTGAGGGTTAGCGCCAGGGAACAATGTGGTAAAGGGTCTTTTCTTGCGAAAAGGTAGCGCGCGAATATACTCGCGAGACCTCTGTGAGGTAATGGCATAGAAATCATCAAGGGATGGAGTGCCTAGGATATCGAGGATAATCGAAAGTTGGTGGTGATCTGCAAAAAAAAAACACGAGAACTTTGTTTACTCGACTGTGAATAATTGTCAAAGCTTACAATCACGTCCAGGGAACAATGGTTTGCCACTGAGCATCTCAGCAAGGACACATCCGACGGACCAGATATCGATAGCGCGAGTGTACTCTTTAAATGTGAGCATCACTTCTGGTGCACGGTACCAGCGTGTTGCCACATATTCAGTCATAAAAGTCGCGCTGCCATCGTCGCCATTTGCGGCCGGCAAGGAGGATCTTGCTAGGCCAAAGTCGCAAAGCTATTTTTAGATTGTAATTCAGTAATTCTGTGCCGCGCGTTTACCTCGAATAGCCTACCTTGAGATCACAGTTGGCATTAAGCAAGAGGTTAGAGGGCTTTAGGTCTCGATGTAAAACGTTGGCTGAGTGAAGCGCTTTGAGGGCCCGTAGTGTTTGGTAAATGAAGTATTGACAGTGGTCATCAGATAGCTCTTGCGTGCGTATCACACGGTGCATATCTGTCTCCATGAGTTCCTATGCCACGACTCCGTGAGCCCAACATTAGACTGTGACCACAGAGCCGACTTTCGGAAGTCGAGTCCGAACCCCATAGTGAAAGGCGGACGTGAACTGACCTGGATGAGGTACACTTCCCTGAAAGTCTCCATACTCTCCGGACGGAGGATGTCGAGAATAGAGATGATATTCTCGTGGTTGAAATGCCGCAATAGCTTAATCTCCCGCAGTGTGCGCAGGGCAAACATGGAATGGTCGAAGGGTGTAATGCGTTTGATAGCGACCTTGCGTTGCGATGGGACGTGTGTCGCTGAACTGCATGGCACAGAAGAGTAACCACATGACCCATATGTTGCAGTGAAAGACGAACCAGACTATTCCGTAAGCCCCTTCGCCTAAACTGCAGCTTCAACACAGGGAGTCTGGGACAGCAAAAATGAACTAACCAATGATGTCCACGATTTCATAGGTATTTCCAACGTTGAATCCTGCGAGTCGCTCGTCCATTGCGCGAGTGCTCCTAGCCAGGCAAAAAAGTAGGACGTGGCTGTGCGAACAAAGGAGTTACGATCTCGAGACCAGTTATTCAATACCGGATATGGAACCACCATCGCCCACAAGGGTCTATGTACACCGCCACCAACACTGCAACCGCACGTGTTGAGACATTTTCTGTCTCCGCTTCTATCATCACCTTGTACTGTCGGAGAGTCCCTTGATGGATACATATCATATTGATTTGCTGAAGGCTCAATTGCCCTTTCATTCGACGAGTCAGCCATCTCCGAAGATGCTTATTCCAATACTGGATCGAAAATCCCGATAGGAACAAGTTACTTATTCCTGAGTAAAATTGTCTCGCGGCATTTTTCTGACCTTTTCGCTGTGATGTGGGACAGCTACGAATCCCACGATCGATCTACAACAATGTCAGTTGTGCCTGCACGATACAGGTCCCCACAACCTCATTGTTCGCTGTCAAACTATCAGACTCAGGAACTCTGCAAACTCCTGTTGCCTTTCATTATAGAAGTACGTCTATGACGAAACGACATCATTGATTTTCTTACAACACATCTTTCCTTTCTGATTCCTGTAAACCATCCGCTCTAGAATACCATAAATATTTCACAAACACATATATATATGTCCTGCCCATTAAATACTCCTTGTTGGTCCCAGTGAACCACCACGTTGGGTTCCAGAAAGACTTCTCACTACAATGCAGTATACAGCGTGGAAGTTGGTAACCTATCATTCGACTGCGCAAGAAGGTGGCACTGATTAAATAATGTCGCCTTCAGGGGGTGCATGACCAACGTTTATAGAATTCGGGGTTTGCGTGATACTCATGTATCCCGAGGCACGTACCTCTCAATCCTAAATTATCTACAGTACCGGCCTTCACCCCCTCATCTACAGAACGAGTTGATTTCCGAGTCGTTGGTGATATCATATCCGGAGAGTAAAGCTCTAGCAGAGCTGGAGGGGCAGCTCTTGGCACTATATCAAGTGCCAGTAATTTGAGAGCAAGAGCGGTACGTTATGCGTAGCTAGATAATCATTTGTGACAGGTTGTACAAGGGCAGACTAAACTGCACACGGTCTAGGTATGATTATACAGTATAAGAATGTACAAGATATGATACAAAGGACTAGGGCCTATGGGTGCTCTCGCGACCTAGAGCGCAGACTTCGGTATTCAGCATTAAATGAGACCTGGGCACCATCAGATATTGACCTGTAGGCACAGCACAGGGAGCGACGTACTGATTCTCTGTATCCGATACATTGCCTCCCGTAGTTGCGCAGAAACAACTCTCATCTTCGGTCTTTCTTCAGGTTCAAATGCCCAGCATTGGTTTGCCAATGCCCATAAATCCTCATCGAACCCTCTTACGAATGCTTCGTATCCCGGTGGTCGTAGACTAGGTTTTTGTCCCTGAACAATGGCGAGGATAACCTGTGGCTCGAGATTAAGGTGGCTGAACGGTCGTTCTCCAGTAAAAATCTACATATGTTGGTGTCAAGGTAGTGCATTCCCATAATCTCAGCCCATAGGGACGTACCTGCAAAATAAGGCATCCAAACGCGTACACATCGCTCCTTGTCGTTCTGGCCACCTCCTTTCCACTGTCGCGGTCTGATTCAGTCTTGGGTGGCAGTAGGAGTTCAGGCGCCATAAATCGCGCGCTTCCCCCGAACGTAGTCGTCGTCGCCGTGAGAGCAGCAATCTTGTCAATCAGTCGCGCAAGACCAAAGTCTGCAAGTAAAGCATCCCCCGAGTCTGTTGATGGTCCATAGCTAGATTAGTAAGTATCTTACGATTGTTTGTCCAAACCTACTGGAGATTAAGATATTTTCCTGTTCACAAAACGGTTCAGGGGATGAAGCTAAAGGATTGAAGTATGACTGACAGCTTTGATATCGCCATGGACGATCGGCGGTATTTCCGTGCCGGAATGAAGATATTTGAGCGCATCTGACGTTTGCCATAGCTGTGTTTTGAATCTTGTATGAGGATTAGGACAAAACGTTGGTACTGAAACTCACAAGCTTTCTGCGATTTGCAGTAGGATAAGCCTGCAAATATTGAAGAGAATTTCCATGTTCGGCCCAGGGGGAAATCATAAAGAGCCGACTACGTTGCTCAGTCACGCCGTAAAATGGCAGCACAAACGGATGCCGAACGCGAACCCAAAGCTCTACTTCCCGTCGGAAGGCCCTTTTGACTTTGTGTTCGGTAGAACCAACCCTGAGCATTTTCATGGCTACTCTTTCCACTTTACCTGATATCGTGCCTTCCCCCAAATAAACGTCGCCGAAACCACCACCAGCGACAGAGTGATCATTTAGTTTCACGATGTCTCGAGAAAGATCCTGTACAGGGAGCGGAAGTGGCTTAAGAGAAGAGTCGTCGTGGGCAGAATCCGCCCCGTCCTCGGAACTTCGCGGCCTTTGGCCATCGAAAGAATGTCGCTTGTCTTGACTAAGTAGGTGACGCTCGAGTCGCTGGAACCCAGTTTCTCGGCGTTCAGAAGCGATCAGCTCTCCGCTTCTTTTCTCCAGTTCCTTCCGCGAGGTGTCATCGACAATGATATGTCTAAGCCTGCTGTAAAGGGGGATACATATGTCTGTCTCACAGGTCTCCTCGTAATACGCATTCTGGCTCGGCTGCATGACAATCTGGATTATGTGGCGATACAAATTCTGATATTTGGCGAAAGGCACGAGAACGTCATGTGCGTCCAGAGACGATTTTGGTGATGCCAGTGCAAATAGCATCTTTATGTCAAGGAGATGGACGCCTGCGTTGCTCGTTGGTTATGCATGCCTTGTGAGGCTTCAAACAGTATCGCCTACCTAAGTGAGGTATACGAGGTTTCTTGACTGTTTCAAGGGATCTTCTGTACGCAGAGAAATTGCGTGCTGGATCAAGTGTCTTGTCCATATTCAGTAGTGCATCTCGAGCCTTGGTGCAAATGCACTTCCATGTCAGGACTAATGAACTGATCAAAGAGCTCCGGAGAGTGCTGACAATAGCAGCTGTAGATGAATAGTTGCTTAGAGACAGGCATTCCTGGAATCCAGATATGTAAGCACAACTTCGTCATGTCACAAGTAGCCAACGAACTGTGGCTGTATGAATAAAAAACTCGACAATTTCGGCACGTCGGCGCAGGTCACTTGTTTCCAAGACAGTCTGTGAAACCCAGTGGGCAATCTGATTATACGTGGTCATGAATACAGCTACTCCGTTCCGTCCAGAGCGAGAGAGAATATTCTGGGACCACTGCACGAAATCTGGTGGGAGTATGTCATAATACAATTCGCTCTGAATATACGTAAGGCCATGCGCTAAGGAACGTGGTGATATCCCGCCGAGGTCAAACTGTTTGGCGGGTAGTTCAACAGCTGTGATGGTAGAAGAAGATGAAGAGGAACCCCATGTTCCAAACTAATATGTCAGAATCAAGCTGTCAGAAACTCACACCTAAATTATTACCTCAGGGAGATACTAACCCAGTCTTCAATTGTTTGAGCTAAGCTGCTAACTCTGTCAATAAGAGTTGGAGGGGCGCTGAAGGACCCAACTGGGACCAGTATTTTCATGCGTTCTGCGAGGGAATTGCTTGGGACATAGCTACGGTCACGTCGCAACCATGCTTCCAAGAAATTTAGCAGACTGAGGGTGCGTTACAATTTCCGAATGGGTCTGATTAGAAATCGTTCTCACTCAAAGCATGTCGCGATACGGGCTTCAACAGAAGCTGCACGGGTGAAGTTGCCTTGAAACACCGTCTCCAGAGTGTCCAGCAAGATCTCCGGGGTTGTAAAGGCGCGAAAAGTGTAGAAAAATGTATTACTGACAGGATCACTTGACAGGCCTAGAAACAATAGTTGTATTTGCTTACACCGGGCATATCAATCAACAGGCTTACCTGAAGTGTCTGACAGCAACTTTGTGACAAGGCCGGACAATGACCCGGATATGATCTCTCCAGAAGCTGCATACCGGATCTGTGGTTTGTCAATACCATTTGGTGTGGTCGTGTCGTTCAGCAAGTGCTCGGCGGTTTTGTTTCGTTGAGACGTCACTGTAAATGAATCAGTGTCTCCAAACAATGAGATTTCCATCGAGGCACTTAACAAGTTATACAGATGGACGACTCCCTCCTAGCGCGTTGTAGGAGCCGCAGGGTAGCAACGACAGACGACATATCAGGACGAGACGCTGGGTCTTGGGACCAACATCTTTCCATTAAATCCCACATCTCATCGGATAGCCAACGATGGGATATTTCGGTCTGAGGGCGTTTTGGGGGTATGCCATGTCGAACGTGGGTGATCAGTGTTTCCTCGGGTATATTGTTAAATGGTGGAAGTCCGGTCATAAGTTCAAGACAGAGCATTGCAAAGCCATAGACATCCGACGCAGTTGTGATCTCCGCATGATGCTGTGCCAGTGATTCGGGAGCAAAGTACCGCCCATTGAATGGTGTGTCCAATAAAACGCCATCCCCCGCCATCTGCATAATAAGAAATTTAGTACTGAAGCTGTCATCTTGGAATAACTACGCCACCACCCTGAAGTATCATTGGAAATAAGCCGTACTCTGCGATACACGCTTTGCCCTTGTCTGATACGTGAACCCCTCTCTGAAGGATGTAAATTTAACTGTTGCTGGGAACTCAATGTGACATGTGCGCACGGGTGTAATGGGTCCAACCAAAATGGGTGGAATCTGTTTATGGAGGAATTCCAACCCCGCTGCAATATTCATTACCTGGCAGTTGTGTTCGGTTGTATAGCTAATGTCGACGGATTGGTCACTCACCAGAGTGAAACGGTCAACAGGAGGATCCTTCATGAGGTAATCGTTCAAATCCCAATATTTCATGCATGGGCTGACCTTCAGAATCTGTAAGTTACAACCATCGACTCTTTCTAGAGTACTTACGGTATATGTTTCACCGTCTGAACGCATATAACCCCACACAGTCTTGATGTGATTGTGCCGCAAATGGCGCCATATTTCGATATTCTCCTCAAACACCTGATGCACGCATAGAAGTCACATGTCAGTCGAGTGAAAATTGTCCTTACCAGCCTAGTCTTTGTAGAGTAATTGAGAGCCCTAGCAGTTGTCAAAGCGACACTATGCCCACCGCTCCAGCCACCTTCGACCACACGAGTTGATAAGTAAGATGAATTCCACAAGTAGCAACAGACAGACTAGCAAAAACTTCACTGAAGTCGCCTTTCCAGAGAGGTTGGTCTTTTTTTAAACGAATGCCAATGCCCACTAAATAGGACATTGGTCAGGGGAACGATAATGTAGTCGAAAGCAAAGCTCACGGTCAGCCAGGGGAGGCGACATATTTGTCCATATACATAACTTCCATAGAGCATCGCCTAATTTATTGCGCTCTTCTGAAGGTGTTTCCTTGTCGTCTCGAAGCCACTAAACAAACGATTTTCGTCTTGCGCATCACGGAAAGAAATACACGTACTACTTGTATTGCTGTCATAAAACTCTGGCAGTCAGAGGGTGTAAAGGGTCCCTCCGTCAGCGCTTTCAGTTCTACCGGCCTACCAGCAATGTAACGGAGGATGCCTTGCGTCTGGAGAGAGTCTTGAATATCCAGGTGAGCCATTTCAGCAGAGGACAAATGCAACTCGAGTTCAGGGCCAATAATTAACTTGGTCTGATCAGTTTAACAACGCATCACAGGAACAAGGGCTTCACTTGGAGCTTCTCAGCCGTGATCCGCAAATCATTAGTCATTGACCGAATGGCTGCCTGTATTTCGGCGCTCCGGATGAAGCTTTCCAGGAGCGTCAGATGTCCCCAGTCATCAAGCCGTTTCGTGATAGTGGAAAGCATGCTGCGTGTCGTGGTACTTCAGCGTTGTCCTACATGATGGCATATGGTAGCCGTTCCCCACCTTTCCATGGTCTGACTGGCCTCAAGTGCTTCATCAGGATCCATGTACGCACTGTTCTCTTCCAAAGCCGTCAGCAATCGCTGGCATCGTCTGTGAAGATCTTCACAAGACGCCTACAATAAGAACATGTCACGCGTGCGCCTGACAACTATGAGAGGCTAAGAGGTGCATGTCACCCACATTATGAATCTTTATTCGCTCCAACGAGGATATAAGGTCTCCGACTGTTA
>QFFB01008420.1:0-10319 GCA_003316465.1 Ramaria cf. rubripermanens
AAATCAATATAAAATAATATTTTAATAAAGATGATGTCTTCTTATGTCGTCGACACGGCACCAGATGGGGCACGCATGTTGACGATGCAGGAGGTCATGTGGTGCGGGATAGCACTCGGCCTCAGGGAAAACCCGGGAGTTGGGCTCAGTGATGTCAGAAGACAAAAATATTTGTTGTTTGGGCAATTCTGGGTGGAAAAGTGTTCGGTTTCAAGGGTCTAGAACTGTAGTAATAACTATATTATTTCTATGATGTTTTGAAGCTGCCAGAAACAGCAAGTAGAGGTCAGGAAATATTCTCTTGGTGGATTTAACAAGTAAATATATTAATTTGTGCAAGATAAAAGTTCTGGGTGATATTTTTTAGCACTAATTTCGTCAAGGAACTATTGGAGTATTTATACTGGAAATATTCTAAAATTATCTTCGAAGCAGAATAAAAAATAAGGCGGAAATGAGTTGCAGGGGTGGATGCATCCAGGCAGGGTGGAGAAAATATTCCCCTGCTCAGGCTGAAACATCGGATGAACAGGGATACTACCTAGGATGTTTGGGGAGGAGTCCTTCTAATTAATGGCGATGACAATTGATGAGTAAAAAGATAGGGGAAAATAAAAACAAAATAAGCTTGCGAAAAATCTCTAATACCAATTATTATTTTCTGGACCTGTTTCATAAACATCCAATTGAGTGAGTATATGTGATACATCACCCCTTCCAAATTACATGATTTTCTAAGGCCCCATGCTGCAATCTCCATGCTGCAATAATATATTTGTTCTTCTTGTTCCACCTGTTGTGATTTGGGGTTGGTTTTTATATGATAGGAAAATATAATTCAGGCTTCAAGTGAAGCTGAATCGAGCAGAGGTTTGATATGAGAGAGAATTTCAAGTGAACTGCAATATATGCTAGTTTTATCTTGAATACTACTACAACTAAGAACTTCGAATTGTTATGAGTGAGTGTTATTACTACTGCTATTCACAGCGCAAAAACTAGCTATTTATATGTAGAGAATCAATCGGGATGAATATTTCAAGTACGGATCACATGACCCGGTGGTACGAGGATCGCATGTAGACACTCCTAAGTGTCGTGTGGTAGTGAATAGGGAGTGAAGCGTGACTATGAACATGTAAGATATATGTGAAATGGAGGCTACATGTAGGAGAGTTGAGGTGTGTGCTCCGTGACAGGAATCGTGATGTATGCACAGGGTGGGCTCGACACGACGTGTTCTAATTATGGAATGAATATGACCGAGCGCCGAGGCCAGATGCGGGGTAATATTGTCTCCGATCAGTGATGTCACCGCTGGGACATCAGCACGTGCAGGCGCTTCGTCGGTAGGATAGTGATGGATATGAGGTCATGGGCTCGCCGTAGGGGATATGCGTGTTATGGTTCGAGGAACGTCTCGGGCTGTCCCTATATTTGAACATGGGTCGTAAGGAGGATATCTGGTAGTAATACCCCAGGCATTCATTAGATGTCACAAGTGGGAGATGTTAATTTATTTTTAGATGTTTTTGTAGTAACTTCTCTTTTTTATTTATAACAGTATTCATGCTAGTAACCTTAGTTCAAATATTGACCACATTTCGTGTGAACCTTATCCATAGTGTTCTTAGTACACTTCCGCACTTCTGCACTTCTGCATGTACTGTGGAACTGTGTTATCTGATTGACCTCCTGTTCCAAAATCTTGGGACCCACAACTGTCAAGAGGCACAGCACATAAGCTGAAGCCAAAGTCCCTTCCAACCCACCTTCTGTCCTTCTCCACCTTACGGTTTGACACGTCTGTAACACAGAACATGTATGCAATAGGAAATAGAAGGGATGGCCTTGATGTGATTATGTCAAGGAAACAAACATTTGTTTTGGTTATCTTTTTCTACTTGTCATTTCCAATTGATATTCATTCCACTTTTCTTCTTCCAGCGACTAATTAGTTTTCAGATTTTTTCTTACTATCCAAACAATATCCAGCACTATTTGCTACACAGACAATTGAATATTTCTATCACCTTAGTTACTCATGTTCCAAGCCCCCATCATCATTATTAGCATTCCAGAACCACCCCTTAACACTTTTATATAAATACTATGATATTCTTGTATGATACACTTCAGCCACAATTATACCTGTCTTCACCTACACAAAAAAAGAACTAGGAGATTCAGACTTGTTCTTAACTCCTCATTATTATTTCTAACAATTCCTGCAACCCAAAAGCTAGTTACATTAGATTAATTGCTTTGTCCCTCTGATCCATCATTGTACTTCAAAGTCCTCCTTGCTTGACCGACATTCCACCTTGACACTGAAACCCCTGAGCCAAGCTATTGGTACATCATCAGTATTACTACCAACTCCCCACATTACATCATATTCAATCAATCAGCACACATGTCATATCTAGCACTGCATTCATGACAAAAGAAATAAAAACTATCTTGAGCCTTTTCTTCCTTTTATTAAAATTGGAAATACCCAAAACTTAAAATGAACTACATCAACTCCTGGAGACCAAACTCCTCATGTCTATGGTGTTCCATCCTCAAATGGATGGAGCAACAGAACAGACAAACTGATATATTGGCCAAGTCCTTAGAACAGTCATCCAAGATGGCCAAAAGGACTGGGCAGACAAGTGCCCCATGAACATCAATGTCAGTGTAACAACCAGCTTTGCACCATTTGAGCTAAACCACAGGTACATACCCAAGCTCAGACTCCCAGTCACTCTGGAGACCCAATTCAAGGGTGTCAGGCAATTTTCCCAGCAGGCAAAGTGGAATCTCATGGCTTCTCATGACACAACACTAGAGCATCACATCTCACAGGCATGTCATTCCAACAAGAAATGCTGCCCTAGTCATGAATACAATGTGGGAGACCCTATATATGTATCAACACAATACATGACCCTGTTATTTGAAGATCAAAAGGGATTAGCATCATTGTGATGAACAATGCCAGAATGAGAAAACACAACTTAATGTGAACACAAGCAAAGGAAGACTGGCTGATCTCACAGTGCAAGACAACATGAATAAATGGAAACACCAGAAATGAGACATTGTTAACTCAAAGCTTTAACAACTGGACTCCTCATGGGAGTGGAGGGCTGAAACCAATTGAATTGTGGTGACTAATGTACTAGCTACTTATACATATGCAAATAGGGGTAAAACCCCATGGAATTCCAGCTTAGGAACCACTATAACAGAAACATAAAAAGTCATAGAAAATGACAGAAAATAACAAAAATACTAGGAAAAATACTATATTATCGTGAATTCATAACAGACCCTACTGAAAGGCAGGGCCAGAAAGCTTGTGCCCAAATACTTTGGGCCATACAATGTCATAAAGGCCTATAACATGGCCTCTACCATAACCATAGAGCTCCCATCCAAGCTCTTGGCCAGCTGAATCAAACTGACATTTCACATGGGGTTAACATGCAAGTTCATCACCAACAACATGTTATTCTTTTATCTATAAAATGGCGCTTGGTCGATATGTCGGTTATGTTATTGTGATAGGGAAGAAGGGCTGGAAGGTAATGAAAGTTGATAGGATAACCCAGGCTTAGAACTTGAAGCCGGAAATTGCGGTGGGATAAACTTGAAGACTCAGTAAAACTCAGAAGTAAGATGGGCATAAAAGAAGAAGATCGTCGTATTGTTAAAGTATATGTCTCCTACTAATATACTGAGGAGTAAAATAGGAGTAATAGGAGAATGAAAATGAAACACATGATATCTGAGCCCCTGGCTCTCTAAGGTAAAGGAACGGTCTGAATCCGCTGCGCACACAGATTCAGAGATAGAATGAAGGACTGATCAGTGTAAATGTTAAGGAAATAAAATGCTGCACCTAAGGTGCCTCGACTCAATTTACCATGCATGTATGCACCTCGAATGGAAAGTACGCGTCACTGCACGCCTCGACTTGTGTCCGGCATTGATTTCGTCGGCTCGGTGTTACGCATGAAAGTGTCTCGGATAGGTGAACGAAGAAGAGAAAAATGAATAGAATGCTCAAGATAAAGTGATGATGTCCATGAGAAGAGTCCAGATGGAAGGAGATGGATAGAACGAAGATGAAACTCTAACTGGATTGTCTGTAGGAATAAAAGAAGAAAAAAAAATAAAAAGGTCCTTAACATTAGGATTTACGACACAACAATGACCTATTCCCCCAGAGGGAAGCCAAATCATTCTATGACATTGGACAAGGCAATGAGCAAGAGTGCTTGTCAACAAAACCTTTTCTCACTGGTGGTTACAGCTGTTTTGGGTACTGAAGGTGGAGTTCTAAATTTGCCAAAATACCTCCGAAAATAAGAATTGTCATAGCATAACTGAAACTGCAGATTAAGAGCTGAATATTTGAGGGATTAACACATATATAAGTAGCTACTAGTGAATACAGTTTTTGTACAGTAAAACTCAGTATATAAAAAATATGTCAGTTGAAGTAAATAAGCTCTGGAATATGCAAATCGCCATGTATGCTCTTTGCAGCGCAGAAATATCTTGCTATATGTACCAAAAGCAATAAATACTACTTGTATTGAATTTTATTATCCCTGTGATATCTCTGGAGGGTGAACTTTTATTGCCTATCTCTGGACCCTGAAAGAAGCTATAATAAAGGGGAATCAGGGATTCCAAGTGTTATTCATGTATCTACTTTATATAGAAAGAGGAACATGCAGCATCAAATGCATACATAGAGATTTGCATGTTCCAGATCCTATTTACTTCAACTGACAAATTATGTATATGCTGAGTTTCACTCTACCAAGCTTATATCAATTTGTAGCCATATATTTGGAGGTTAATCTCTTAAATTTTCAGTTCTTAATCTGCAGTTGCAGTTGTGCCATGGCAAATTTTTATTTTCAGAAGTATTCTGGCAAATTTCAAACTCTGCCTTCAGTACCTGAAACAGCTGTAAGCTCTAAAGAGCTTGAACTTCAGGTCAGATGGACACTAACAGATGTTGTGATAAGTGAAGGGCTAGGTGTGGTATATATGTGACATAGCATAGGAAATGCCCAGCTTGGGGTGTTGTGGGCAATTGTTCATGCTCATTGTTGTTATGAATATTAATACTAAAAATATTGCATTATACTTTATCAGTGCTACACCATCAGGAACAGATGTCATCACATCTTAACACTATCCTTACATCAAAGTGTACTACTCTATAACCTGTCACTATTACTCAAATACTTCAAACCCATACCTGAGTAACATATCACTATCCAGTAACAGAAGTGCCTGGGCTCATTATCAATGCCCTGGATGACATCACTGATCAGAGTCACTGCCAAGGCACTATCCCACATCTGTCAACATCACCTAAGTGCCAACATTCCAATAATAGCTTTGTTTGTGTCAAGCTTACCCTGCTTGAGCATTATGATTGTATGTCAGGAATTTCACATCTTTTATTCTCCTATGTGTACAGTACCATACATTCATGCCATCTGACCTCCCCCTGTCCATGAGACCATTTAGTACAAGTTCCACTCACCAGCATGTTTGTTTTCATCATCTTATGTAATATGTAATCAGAATGTTTGTTTTGACACATTGCTATTGGTTAAATAGCTAGCTCTTGTATAGTAAATTTAGTAGTAAAAATACTCACCTAATTCCAAGTTATTTGAAACCACTAGCTGTAATATTCTTTTAGTTGTGTAGCACATAACTGCTATCACAAATTATTGATCTCAGAAATGACCTCTACTTGATTCAATCTCACTTTGAGATTTAAATTATATTCCACAATTATAAAACACATTAAATCATATATCACAAGAGTTGTGCAGGGTCAATGCAGTGGAACATAGCACTGGGGAGTCAGCTCAATGGTTGTGTGTGTGATGGTGGGAATGTGTGTGAGGTGTGATATTAACAGAAGGGACTAGTGTGATATAAAAGGGAGTGGCTATTTGGCTGAAGAGACACAGTGCAAGACTTGGAGAAGGCCCACACATTGACTTAAGCATGGTGATTGACCGGCAAAGAGGTTAGATATTTGGAAAGCTAACTGCATGATTCTGAAGTGTTCCAGGATAGATAGGGTAACAATAGGGGGCGAATCAACATGTGATGTATGTATGGGGAAGAAAGGAGAGGGGATGAGCTCCATGGCATGTCATGTAGTGTGGAGAATAGATCCACAGGATTACTACCTGAGTGCTACAATAGAAAGGTCAACATATAAGGCATTAGGAGAATAGACTGTGAGTGTCTTATGCTAATATGAGAAAGAGAAATAGACCAAAAGTATGGGGTTTTGTCCCCTCAGACAGATGCATATCCATTCTGCTCACTATGAGACTCAATATGTGGCCCCATATGATGAGGCCCTCAGATATGCTCAGTTTCCTTTGGTGTGGGGACTTGACTCAACTCAGTGTGTGCTATGTTGAGAAATACTAGAAAGGGGATGGCGAATGAGAATGATGTTAACTCAAGTACTAAATGACTGGACTCCTTCTTGGGAGTGAACGGGATTTTTACTAATAATTTATTGTAACTGTAAAACTAGCTATTTATACATAAATGGTATAGGAGTAGAATATTGCCAATGGAATGTTATGGAATACTGGTAAGAGAGTAGCCCATGAGTCACTAATGACGGCAAGTCACAGGATGTCACAGGCATGTGATAGGAGACAGATGATTAGCCAGAGTACCAGGAAAAATACTAGAAAATATGAGAAAAATACTATATTATCAAGACTTTATAACATGCCATGTATGCCTTGGACATGCAGTGTGTGTGTTCTTGCTGACTTGATGTGTTTGTAGATGAAAGGTAGGCTTGATGTGACTCGGTAGACTCATTGTATTGCTGGCAGTAAAGGTTTGGTGAGTGAGTGTACACATAGATGGAGTGGGTGCAATCATATTGTTATCATAACAGATGTTGCCTGGGAGCCCTTTGCAGCATGCAAGGAGCTTGAATCTCTAGACACATACCTGGAGCTTTGCAGGATGACTAAGCCATGTGACCTTCCACAATGGAAATAGGTTGTGTCAGTCACATGAACACCACATGATCCATTGGGACCAAATCACATGGGAGCATAAAACTTCCTTGAAGTGATCTGAGAAAGGCTAAGTCTTCTTAGAAACAACCACCACACCATGCTCATCTTCACAAAGATAAGCAACCTCCAGAACATCTACATGGATGTTGTGCCCATGCAACCAGCACAGTTGACATCAGTGGCAGTGTCAATTGATGCCATGGACTTAATCTTTGCCTACCAAGACATGGCATGGAAGGTCAGTGGGTGGCAAGGTGGCACAGCCATCTACAACCCAAAAGGATGTACCCCATGCAATGGGTACATTTCCCACTTGCTTGAGGCCATGCACCTAAATCAAATTGCCTTGCTGTGTTCTCAAGTTGAGGACATGATCAACAAGGTGTGGCCTATGTTGTTTCATAACATTGAGCTGGACATGGAAGACTGCATCAAATGATGTGTCAATGACCTCAAGACAGAGGTTAATAACCTGAAAGGATCTCTTCATAAGATGAAGAAGCCCCTAAAAGAGACCCAGGCTGTGCTTGACCATGAGTGCACCCAAACTGCCCACCTTGAGCATGAGCTTAAGGAAGCAAAGTCCTGCTCAGCATGGCTGCTGAGCACATACAGGTGCTTCAGTGATAGGATAGTGATGGATAGTATGTGATGGGCTCAGTGTAAGAAATGTGCAGCCTCAGTGTTGAGGCCCAAGCAGGATGGATTGGGGTTGAATAGTAATCATAGGGGAAATATCTGGAGATGATATCCCCAGTAGCATGTCACTGGGTTTTGTTAGCATAGCTGCCAATGAAGAATATAATTATATTTTTATTTCCTTTTATATTCATAACAGATAGCACCTGATGTCCCTCCTGATCGGCCCCCGCAACTCCTTGCCGTAACTTCTCACAGCTACATTGAATACCTCCATAACACATCTATATCTGGGTAACTGCTGTACCTCCTGATAGACTTCGACAGCTCGTCACTGCACTTGAATTAACTGTAGTCCTCTTTGCATCTGATGCAACTCACCCACAGCTACTCGAAACAATTCTAATATTTCTCTGATCGACTTTCGCAGCTCCTGGGAGCCGTTCACGACTACTGAATCGACTCTCACACCTCTTTGGAGCGGCCGGACCTCCTGATTAGATTCCGACTGCATGGACGTCCATGGAAGGTAGTTGTTGGAGGTGCGGAAGACTACATGAGCTTATAAATCCGAAGGTCCGGAAGCTGCTTATGGACTTATATTTCGGCCGCCCATGCGGAGAGAAGCTCCCAGGCGGCTCCCTTAAGTCCAAGACCTAAAGGGCCGATCAAGACCTTACTTTGTATGTACCTTATATAGCTCTGGAAGGGACCACATCAAGTGGCATAGTATGTGATATCTGTCCAAACACTTACGACCGGAAGCAAGATTTTACCTCAATTCGGAGAAATGCCTCGTTCTTACTCTCGTATCTTATCAGAATTATTGGCTTAAATATGGCGATGGTGCCGGCACGCGCGTAAGTGGGATCGGAAGCGACATTATACCTCAACTCGGAGAAAGCCATTCCTGCGCTTAGACCTCATCCCCACCATTGGATCAATTGTGGAGATGATACTTACCCCACAAGTATGACTTACTTCCAGACATCATCGGAAGCGATGTTTGGCCTCAACTCAGGGACCGCCCTCGTTCTTACCCTTATACCTTATCAGGGTTATTGGACTAACTATGATGATATTGCTGACACGCCCACATGTGCGGCTTTTGTCCAAACATCATCGGAAACGATATTTTATCTCAATTCGGATAAAGCCATTCCTGCGCGTAGACCTCATCCCCACTATTGGGTCAATTGTGGGGATGATACTTGCGCCACAAGTACGACTTACTTCCAGACATCATCGGAAGCGATGTTTGGCCTCAACCGGGGGAAAGCCAACTACTGTACTACTGTATCCTTTCAACCAATGACTCGATGCCCTTTTGTGTCTGAACAAGGATTAGAACCATCGTAACCGTAAATTATAACTTGGATACAGCTACGGACCGTTGGGGTAGCTACTCCAGTGGTGAGAGCGAAGCAAGAGACGTAATATGTAATGTACAGGCGCTTACCTAGTTCCAGGTTCCCCGTCAAACATGAGCACATCCCCGTGCTACTCTAGTGTAGTAAGGATGACGTACTTGTAGGATGAACTGAGGAATATCAAGAAAGAAAAAAAGAAGACAGAATGAAAGGAGAAACATGTGTACATAGATAGTCCGCGTCATCATGCATCTCCCCGTCTCTCCTTCTCTTTTTCCGCTAGGCTGGATCCCAGACTTGGGATAAAGCGTCTCTTTCTTCTGGAAGGAACAAAGATTCCTCCCTCCAATAGTCCCAGTGGATGCAATGTTTATGAGTTGAGATAGCAAGTGATAACTCTCATGGGAGCTGACCAGCAAGGAGCGAGTTTGTTCTGGACCGAATAAGACTTGCCTAGCCTATTGTCGTATACTTGTGCTAGGTTGCCTGGCTCAAAATCTATTGGTTTGTCCTTCTCATCATGGTGAAGCATGCACACAGCTATGTGGTCCATTGTGCAGGCAAATCCAGCATTTCTGAGGGTATTGATGAATGCCAAGTGGTGTTTGGTGGTAGGCTCTAATGCGGTGCTTGCCCCTTCGCTTGCATCCAATGGCCGGTTTGTCATTGTCATTCCAAGGAGTAGTTCTTCAGGTGTGTATTCAAGTGAAGGTGTGACCCTGTTGTTCAGCTCTTCTACAGCATCATCTAAGTGGCCACATACTCTTCACCATCTCTTCCACCATCTGGCCCTTTTCATCCTCTGTGAAAGTAGGATTGCATAGGTGCTGGAGTCTTCCCAACAAGAGTTTGTTGGTGCCCTCTAACAGGCCATTTTCCCAAGGTGAGTATGGCAGGGTTTTTGAATATTCTATCCCTTTGGATGTACAGAAGTCTAGGACTTCTTTGCAGTCAAAGTGACACCCTCTGTCTGTAGCCAGTAGCTCAGGGATGGCATATTGTTGTGTTATGTGGTGTAGGCATTCCACTGTAAACTTCCTTGTACCTGCCAACATTGTCTTGATTCCCCAGACAAACCTCATGCAAACATCAATGAACAGGAGTACTGTTTTGTACTTGCCCATTGGCAGTGAGAGGTAGTCTGTGGTAACCATCCAGGAGGGCAGTTCCCATATGATGGTCTGCAACAATGAGTTCATGTGATGTGCCCCAAAGGTTTTGC
>QFFB01008437.1:0-19237 GCA_003316465.1 Ramaria cf. rubripermanens
TACGATGAGCACTCCTTTCCTCCAGCTTCCGACAGCTCCAATATCGGTGACGAATATCGACAGCTGGATAGCATTGTCTATTCACGAGTCTGCACAGTGTGAGGAAGCATGGCAATCATTGTCAGACGAACAACGACATGCTGCCGAGACGTCCTCTAGTGAGGACAACCAACCTGGGCCACTGGAGGAACTGGCTGAGGAGGAACCAACGGTCGGCGTCACTATATCGGAAGACAGATTGTTCGAAGTGGATGTCAAATCGATGGAGGCAGGCCATTTATTGAAGATTATGTGGCACTGACTGCCCTTAACCTGACTGACTTATTGAAATATGGTGTAGTTACGACCAATTTACTGGAGGTTAACAAGTCCACTCATCAAAGTAAGACGGGCTATATGGATGTACGACGAAGTCAGTGTGCATTTACAGCGCGTTAAGTCCCTGTCCTGAGGCTTTCTGAACGCATGAATAGACTAGACCTGCACCAAAACACCTAGCGGATCAATTGGACGCTGCTTACCGGTAAGTCAACTCATCTGATAACTGAACATTTGACATTGAAATCACCATTCTAGCTTAATCCAGCCCTGGCAGGTAAGACTACTCCACATGCAACAGGCCTTGTAGAATTGTTATGACATATAAACATAGCCCAGCTACAATTTCGAACTCGAAACTGCTGCTCGCTTAGGGGTCGAGGCCTTCGAGAAATTGAAATACCCAATCACCCTCTCATCCCATACGGGAACCTCGCGGCCCTTTGTGATTTTCGAAGATGCATTCACAGCAAAAATCACGTCGTTAGTCTTCGAGCCTTGATCGTTCTTATTCCGTGTATCACTGCACTCACTTCGACCCATCCAGAGGCACGAACAATATTTTCCCAAATTCTTTTTTCGGCTCGAGAAATAGACGCGCCAGAAATAGCGCCTTCACGTTTTCCGGTACCCCTGTGTACTATGGCTACCACGCTGCTCTTGCACGCACCTTGTCAAATTCCTCTCAAAGTTTTCACCCCCTGCAAGGAAAGCAAGAGGAAGCTGCCATGATGACGAATTCTCTTGGTGTTGTGATTGATATGCATCTGCCACCCTCTGCGAGCCTGCCGACAACGGAATACCCAAAGAGTCACTCTGATACCGGGGATGCGAAACGTTTGCTCGTGGAAGGTGAAGGTCCGAAAGCGGTCACGGACCTGGTATTGGTCGTTCACGGAATTGGTCAAGGTGTATGTTATGCTACTTCTTCATCAATATTGTCGACCCTACTCATAATGTTCTTCATAAGCTGGCTTCTCAATATGAAAGCTGGTCTTTTCTGTATGCTGTGAATCACTTTCGACAACTAGCAAAGTAATTCCCCTTGCCACCTTGTCACATAGCGCTTAATTACCCTACACTAGAAAGCAGGCCACGTTACCAGCTCTTGCCTCCATCTTACGAGAGAAACAAGTTCAATTTCTTCCCGTTCAGTGGCGTACGTCTCTGAATATAGGAGAAGAGGAACAGAGGGAAAGGGAACGGGATGGTCTTGGCAACACGTTCAGCATAGCAGGTATGACCCATCATACTCTCCCGTTTCGCGTCTTCCCCCTGACAAGGCAGATATTACAGATATCACCTTGAAAAAGAGTATCCCGTGGGAATGCTCTCTTTTAGCTCGCTCTTACCTGCTGATCATCGACTCAGTGCAATTCGTGAACTCACTAATAATGTTCTCATAGAAGTACCATATTTTATGAGCCATCATCAGACTGCAATGATAGAATCCGTGAGTGTTATTTCTGGGCTTATGCCAAGATAGGCTCAGCCTGGACAGGTCTGTATGCAAGCGTATGGATGCCCGCTCTCCACACCCATAGATGTCTACATCTAACATCTATGCCAGAAATCGCACATATCGCATGTGGTGTGCTCGCAACCCAGGCGTGCATCCCTTTTTCGGTTTTATCTTACACTCTGTATGTTGACTATATTTGTCAGGGTTTGACAAATACGGACGTGTACACATCATCGGTCATTCCTTAGGCTCTCTGCTCTCAGCATACATCCTCTCCAAGCAGCCTACTTGGCAACCTCCGCTTTCACAAGTTGATCCAGGTGTTGCTCGGCAATGTCGAGACAGGTTCTTGTTCAATACCAGGTATGAAACCACCTGCTTGTAGAAAGGTAATCCGACATTTGATTTGTTATAGTGCCTTCTTCCTCGTCGGGAGCCCATTGCCTGTGTTCGTACACCTTAATCATGCACAGGTAATCGCCCGTAAGGTGATTGTTGCAGCATCGATGGAAGAAAGTGTTACATTGATTCAAAATTTAGGATAGGGAGAGAACGAAGGGCTCGCCAGATGACGAAGCAGTGAGTGATGTGTTCACAATATCTTCTGTGCTAAACCCATCTCGACTCAGCTTGATCGCGACGGACTGTTCGGCTGCTTTGCCGTGAGTTCTCCCTTCTCATGTCTCGCGTACATATCTAAGTTCATTATTGCAAATCCATTGGTAGATTGATTCTCTGTACAATGTATTTCATCCGAGTGATCCTATCGCGTAAGTCTGGCTTGGTATTTACCAGCGTCAGCTTCAGTACACTGACCGGACTCATTAGATACTTGCTTAATCCCTGCGTGGATGCCAAGTATGTGTCCAAAAATGGTCATGCAGACATCCTCATAAATCTATGAAGGAGCGCTAAGGACCTTCCTCCTTCTACCATTCCAAGCTTCAATGCCAGTGTCATGTCCGGCATTTCCAATCGCTTTTCAAAGTTTCTTGGGGATGTTATGCCTAGGTCATTTGGCTCGACGCCTCCAATGTCGCGGGCACACTCACCCGATGGCCGTCCAGCGGCCGGGCCAGTACCGAGCGGGTTCGAGCTGTCAGGCCACAATCATGTGCTACAGGGATCTCGAGCTGAACGCAGGTAAGTTGTACCTCTAATTTTACATGGGCCTTATTGTATATGTTTTGCGATCATCAAGGTTTGCGGCTCTCAATCCTCACGGAACCCTGGACTTCCAGCTAGCCTCCGAGGGAAGCATCAGTGAATACGTTGGTCAGGTCATCTTTATTCTCTTCTGACCTGCAGCTACTGAATAATTATACATGAAACCCTAGATATGATTACAGTAAGAGCTGCGAGACCGAAGTTTAAGGTTAAGGATATACTACTCACATCGCTGTGTCCATAGGCTCACTCATCTTACTGGCAAGATGCTAATTTGGTGCGTGAACATCTTCGAGTCACGTTACCAACGCGTTGTTGACTGTATCGCAGGCTGCATTTGTCCTTGTGGAGTTATTTGCAAACCAGCAAGACCTCGCGCGCACTGGCTTGGTGCCAGCAACGGTTGCCAGATCCTAAGATATCTACTGTACTATAGACTGCGATACAATGTTTTCCATAGTTTTAATGAAACCGGTAGACTTGCAAGAAAAGAGATGCGCGAGTATTGTATTAGCGCGTCTCATGATGCTACTGCTGTAGTCTGAGCTGTACGTAGGCTCTACCCAAGGCTTCATGAAGCCCATTCATAGTCCATGGCATCGCTATTTTCAATGACGCCACTTGCACTGCCAAACACAGGGTCAAACAACGCGTGGTCTTTTCCGTGTTCTTGAAGGTTCCGTCAAAACAAGACCAGTCATGCCACCCCTGAACTACTCCAAGTGGGATCAGCTTGAGGTGAATCGTTCGTACCACCTCGTCCGACCAAAGAGCTCACGGTCATTAGCTTTCTGACGATTCTGACATCGAGGGCCACCCTAACGTGGACAAGAAGTCTCTCATTCGGTTAGTAATTCTTTGGAAGTCATTCGGAAATCGAGGCTCAATAGTATTAGATGGAAACAACGAGATATACACGAGAAGCGGGAAAGCAGAAAGCACCGAATTGCCCAACTGCGTGGCGAGATTGCATGCAATGAAGTTCTGCTCCCTCGCCTACGAACCATCACAAATGATGTCGAATCTGGGGGCCATATTTACTTTTCTTCGCTAGTCGAGCGTCTTAAGACACAATCATCAACCGAGGCACCGGCTGATGGCCAACCCACCTATGATCAGATGGTACAGTCGTTGCTTCTACAGGTCTGGGAGGAGGCGAAAGTAAAGGGCGTTCAAAAAGACGATCCGGAACTTGATAGGGCTCTGGTTGACGGGTTACAGGGCCACCTAACCAAGCTGGGAGAACACCAGGAGAATATTAAGGTTGAATTGGACACCGAGGAAAAAGAGCAGACGAAGAAGATTACTAGCGAAGACCTCCATGAAGGCTTCGACTCCAAGGCAAGTCAGATCACATTACCGGTCAGGAACGCTAGTAAATCTAGTGATGTAGTACGTTCCTCCAAAGCCATCGCCACCCCCCGTGATTGCGCCACAGAAACAAAAGGGCACAAAGAAAACAACAGAGACCACGTTCGAAACTCTCAATCCCCAGTCAGCGGCATCAGCCTCTGCGACGGCGGATTCTTCTGCACATCTTGATGCCGACAGCGAAGATGACGAGGAAGACGAAGAAAGTCTCCCATCGCTGACGCCTGCGCTTGTCGAATTTTCTAAGCTACCGGTTCGCGATTACGAGCGGTCGTGGCGATTTATTCAAGGGAACAGAGAAGTCATTGTACCCGGTGCTACAGACGCCCTTTTGGTCGAGGCATTTGCTGCAGAGCGCCGTGGTGAAAAGCGATATGCTAAGCAGTGTGTTCATCAAGGATTGTTACTACAGTATTGCGACAAGCTTGGGCCGGATGGTGTCAGCCTGTTCTTCAAGCGGTGAGCAAGACAGTATCAAAAACTCTAACATTGTCAATAATAACTCCTTAGAATGGTGTCGGACGAGAAACGTGCCCAAACAGTCTTCCTCAAAGATGTTGAAGACACTTACGCGCACCTTGCTGCTCGTGTCATTGCCACCCAAGCCGAGGAAGAGGAGGCAGCACAAGGCCGCGAACAAATCCAGCTGATGCAGGAGGACCCGGCACAGCCTATTACTTTCAATGTCCCCGAAGGCCCGCCTCCAGAGGACCTAAGACTTGAAGGACCTGGAACAGAGGGACTTGACATTGAACAAGTGCGCCGTGCACTTCAAATGCGCTGGGATGTATTTGAGGCTTTCGATGATGCGCTTAAGAAGGCACTTCAGAAGGGCACCTTGGAAGCTGTGAACAAAGTACTGGGCAAGATGGAGGTAGCGGATGCGGAAGAAGTAGTGAGGATGTTGGAGATGGCGGGGATTCTAAGCTTTGCGGATGGTGGCAACGTGCGGGACATGACAAATCCAGATGGTGAGGCGGGTACCGACCCCAGTGAAGAAGTAGCGACTGCAAGTGCAGACGCCGAGTGAATATGTGCATATTGAAAGTTGCCTGTCCTTGCATGGTCTCATCTACTTGCTGTTTTGCTTTGAACATCCAACACCTATAAGAAATGCAATGAATGGATTTCTTAAAAACATCCCCTTCATCCTTCTCCAAGGCCAGACACAAGCGCCAAAGCTACCTTGGCGGCTGTCTTCCTTTTCTCGTCTTCATCGGATATGCCTGCAATCTCCTCCTTCATAGCGTCAAGAGCGGACAAAACGCGCGAAAGATCAAACGAGGTTTGTGAATCATTTTTATCAATATCCTCGGGCATTCCTATGTCACGGAGACGCTGAGACATCGACTCGACCTCATCTTGCGATGGAAATGCAGGATCCGCATCGGTGTCGAGGTGAGCTTGTAGAGGATTGGGGGCAGACACAAAGTCGCTGAAATTGTCGTCAAAGCCCGACTTAGAGGGTCGAGAGTCTTCGACCACCGATGCCGCAGAGGGAACTTGAGTTAGATCCATTCCCACCCATGGATCTTTCTCATCATCAGCCCCTTCTTCTAGCCACTTCTCTAATGCGGCCATTTCACGCTGGAGAGGAGTGCTAACTGCTGTGGGGTCCTTATCCGCGTTGAGTAGCGACCGCAGCCCGTCATCTTCCTCTGGCGGCCCAGGAACTGATAACATACTGCGCGTTTTTGCACGCTTTCCGGACTTCTGAACCATTGATGGCCAAAGGATAGTGCTCAGTGCATCTATAATGCGATGTATTCCTGGCACGTAGTTCAGAACCTAGGCAGTAGATCGTAAAAGACGATTACCACTGACCGTCCATGTCATCTAAGTCGCGCTCATGGGGTAAACCACGGCCTGTGTTGTCGTTGACATATTCAAAACCGTGTTCCCCGAAAAATCTTTCAAAGTCGTCTCGCTCCTCAGCGGGTGCTGGGGGGACTGACACGGCAATAGACACCTCAAAATCCGAGTCCTCAACACGCTCAATCATGGTGATGAATTCATCCTTGAAAGCCTGGACTATGTGTCAATGAAACTCTTCCACACATAGATTTTAGAAATACTTTTGTGGGGTTAAATACAAAGATACAGGCTGGAACATCTGCTGTGTCTTGGGCTCTAAGTTCTGTCGCTCCCACGAACGAAAAATGTACGGGGGCCGTATAATACTTATTCGAAATGATCCACAGTAGATGATTATTATCCAGAAGCTCAGGTGATTGACCTTTCGTGGCGGAGTTGGACTCCGATGCAGCAACAATCTCTGAGAACCAACATGAGAGGTTTGTTGAGGATCCGAATGAAGGAGTATACATACTGCTGGCAAGTTGTTTTGCCTGAGTGGCTGTTGAAGAGACTGTCAGTATACGACATGAGGGTGGTGATGACATGATATAACGCTCTCGTGATCAATGTCGACTATGACGTCAAGCCTGAGGCCAGGATATAATTCGTTATAATTATGTTGTAACCAAATTGCATGGTCACAAAATAAAGAAAGAAAGACAAAGACAAAGCGAGAAACATGAAGGTATTTCAAGTGGTGCTAGGTAGTCATTTGGAGGTGTCTTCAATAAGTGGTGAAAGAAATTATCATGCTTTTGCATTCATCCATACTGAGCCGCCGTCTCTCGGTCGCTGGCCCTGCGTGCAAGCCTCTCAATCTCTGTATTAAATGCCCAGCACCATGCATCTCGCTCGAGTTTACTGCGTGCTTTCAGTACTAGCACACGAGGTTTAGCCTTCAGCGGCGGGATGGCATGTTCGGATGTGTTCCCAACCACATCTCCTACCGTATGACGACGATACCTGTGGATGGACTTAGAAGGGAAACTTCGAAACAGTAAGCTACAAGATACCAAAGAAGGAAAACAGTATCTGATTCTTCATCTTCGCTTTCTAGACCATCTTGAAAACGACGGCGGATAGGCCCCTGAGTTGCGGCGAATTCCTCGACCGGGAGTGATTGGATCGCAAAATGACCTGAGCATATGTAGGCATCTAAGAGGCTGATAGCCTGGGAGCGCACATGCTGCGACGCCTGACGAGAGGTAATATGGAATTGGACTAGATGCCCAGAGACCAGCATGACTTGCATTAGTCTATTTGACGCATGAGACCAGTATAGTTACCACGAAGATGGGTTTTACCTATACTGCCCTCTAAGGTTATGCCTCAAGAACAACCGCCCGTTCCGCACCACAGACAAGCATCCATCCACTACACACCAGTTCCAGAATCTGGGAAGGTATTCGCTCGCCTCGTCGTAATCTGGGAGTCGCGCAGGAACTGTGTGCTCACAAGGCCGCATGACTGCTGAGCCGGGGTTACCAGTAATCGAGCGAAAGAGCTCCATTTCGTCGGACGCGTCCACACGGTGTCGATATGTCCAATATTCAATTAACTGACTCAAGTGTAGGACCCACTCTTGTGCCACCTTACAAGAATATGTCTATAGTTGTAATCATTGGGGCAAGGAAGGATGTGGCATCAAGTATTCATACCTCGAACCGCACGATGTTACCGGTCTTCATCAATAACTCAAACGAGCGTCGCATCCGCAGAGTAGGTTTGTCGGAATGTCGGGCAAGTACTTCCTCACCACCTTCGTCCTCAGCATCCACATATCCTCCTGCATCGATAGATGGCGGAGTGACAGTGCCCCTTTCTTGTGGGGTATCAAAAGGTCGAAAAACATGCTGAAATGCTCGTCGAACTACGGCGATACTCCTCAAGTCGATGAACGTGTCTGCATGTAAGACTTGCTGTGCTCCTAGTTATGCAGAAGGCGTTCATTCGCGTCGAAGACTGCATAACTTAGCAACAACATCACCTCGCAGCATTTCACTATCCCCGAAGGACGTTCGCTTGCTGCCTTCGTCGACATAGTTATCTGACTGCATCATATCATCTGTTATAGGTATAGGCGGACGAGGGGGATAGGCACGCGAAGGATGAATTGAGAATAAGCAGCCTCCATGTGTGGACAGGTAAACTTGTGTACGGCTCTGAGAATTCGGCTTGATGCGATAAATGTATCCCTCCACGGCTGGGGGTTCGCATAAATGCGTTCCATCTTCTAACGTAACTGTGGTGGGGCGGTGTTCCCCAATCCTGACCTCGAGATGCGTAGTTTCACGCGGCTGAAGAGTGTCAGCAAGCTCGAGCGCCTCCAGGCTTGATCCTTCATTTAAAAGTAAACAAACCTTGGCCAGACATAAACCGTACAAGACAGCCCATCCTCTCTTCTTGCCACTCACATCTGATTCCCAGCGAATCCAATCGAGCATTGACCCTTTTCGCCAACATAGTTCGAGACGCGCACCTCGCCTCATTGGTTCTTCAACAAGATAATCCCAAGAAGGCGAACCACCCAACGCCCTTTCACATAAACTTACAATGTAATCCTTCGTGAAGATTTTGTACCCTTCGCCGTTAGACATATCATACTCCGGTATATTTAGCTTGACACGTGTTTGTAAAGCAGGGCAGTGGACCTCGAATGTTTGCGGAATATCACTTCCCAGCTTTCTCCTATCAACATCAACATGAATCAGACGGTTGGCGACTTGTAGCAGACAAAGGATCATGCCTTACCATAATTCCCACATCCAATCGATCCCCGAAGTCCGAGTTTTGGTTTTGAAAACAAACACATCAGTACCCATACTCCGGTGAAAAGGTATTCGGGCGCTGAGGCCAGTTTCTGCTCCCAATGTATCTTTCGGGACCTGGATCATTTTGCACGTGATGCAGAAGCTTAGGTCGACAAAGGAGTATAGGGATAAATGGGTATCGGGTTTTTCCAACGGGATCACACAGGCCAAATGTTTGTGACCTAATAATGTTTCTTTGCCAGGTATCAACTGTGGAAATGTAGTAAGACACATGCCTAAAATATAGCTACGATTTCGCTCACATAATCCTCATAGAGCTCCAGTTGCCTCTTGCGCCATACCACCAAAAACTCCTTCAATTCGAAGCTGCGGAAGTCTCGCAGTTTCTTTGCCTCCTCTGCGTCAAGGTACATACCGATGTTTCCGGACTTGACGTAGGATCTTCGGACCAGCATTCGTGCTGCATATCGCTGTCAGGGGGGTGTGATTGATAAAATGCTAAAAGCAGAGCTACCTCGGCGGACGACATCGCCGTAATTTAAGACATCCCCCTGACCATCCATTCCGCGGTCTTGAAACTGGGCGGCGGCAGCCCCAGCGCTGGTATCCGGAGCATTGCTTGGCCGTCGTGCCAGGACTTCAGAGGGTGATGCAGGTTCGACTTGCGATTCCGGCCCTGTTGAGAATTGCACTGTTTTGCTTTCACCATCTTGTCGTAAATGGTGAAGTGCAGATCGTATCGGGATCTGCACGCGAGACGAAGAAATGCTGTTCTGACTCGCATCAGGGACCACATTACTCTCAAGGAAAGAAACGCCTGCATGAACAGTCTGCGTATCGGTGTGAGCTCTGGCTGGAAGTGATGTAGAAGGTACAAGCCCTGAGAGCACCCCTGCTTTTGGGGGGATTGAAGGTCCTGCAGACGATATGAGTGCTACGTCTGAACCATCTAATTTGGGACCACGGTTATTCGGTTGGCTGGAAGAGCTGCTACTGGAAGAAGGCATTTCGGAAAGTCTTTCCAAGGCTGTGTGATATGTTTGAGTTGACAGGTTCTTGGAAGAAGACGCAGAAATATGAGACGTGGAGGCTACAGGACGTGACAGCTGGTCCGAGGACCTAGACCGAACGGTTTCCGCGTCGGTGTGTATTGGGATTCCAAGAAAGTCGTCGCCGATCTTAAATGTCGTCCCAACCCACTTCTTTCTGCGTTTTTCACTCTTCCTACCGATATTTAAGGATGCCCAACCACTCTGTCGCCACTGGTGTGAGATTTCCCGCTTGACCCTAAGGCACTGATATCAGTGTCCGATGAAATGTCGAATCTATCGACCCACCTGTCTCTCAGACTTTTTTTGGATTCCCAGTCTTCCTCTATACCCCCTCGTCGCAGAAAATATTGCAAAGCATGCCTTTCAGAGACGTCGTCGTCAACGTCATCAAGACTACTTGCTGCATCACGTCGCCCAAGCCACCAATGTTTGTCAGGACCATCAAAATCTTTAAGATTCAGATTTCGTTCCGCGGCAGCGAACATCATGGGTCCAATGAATAGACGTCCGGAGTGCTGTGTGTGGTCATTGCTATGACCTAGGCATTTAGATGATGAAGGAACTGTCGCAGGTTGAACAGGATTGTTCGAGAGATATTCTGGGCTGCCAGAGGCTATGTGTGGATATCTCATGGCGCGGGTGCAACAACCGAGCTAGAGAAACGTATGGGTATGTACGAGGGAACGCATCGTCGTATCCCCACGCGCTATGGAATACTATGACGCACTATAAATGTTATGCGCACGTGACGAGCGTACAAGCCGGCTATCACTGTAAATTTCATGGCAATGTCTTTAGCGTATTCCAGTCTCTGCATAGGATGATACTGATTATACAAGGCACGGCAATGGAAAACAAGAGGAGCAGGGTGGTTCGTAATTGATACTGAATACACTAATACTTAGTGTTATGTTGATCAACTGAAATAACTGAACCATCCAAAATTTGATGATACTACTGTATAACAGCACAAGATCTCAGACGCAGAAGAACTAAATGCGAGCTTATTTCATGTCCACCTTCCTGATCTCCAGCAGCGCATTCATTGCTTCATCGTATATTTCCTGACTCCTAGACGTGGATATCAGCCACTCCACGACGACTTCGTCCAGCTTGATTCCGGCGGCTTTAACGTGTTCAGTTTCTAGATTTCCGCCACGAAGACTACAGATAAGACGTGCCAAGGCAGTCTTGAATGGCGAGCGAGGTGAGATTACAGCCGACATTGTGCTGCCAATATATAAGAACAGTGTCAGGCCGCAAAGGCAGGTGATCTGGTATAAAGTTAGAATTTCTGCACAGTAAACACACATCTACTGACCGGTATCGCCACTATCTGATTGAGTGTCCATAGGAAGTCAACTAGACCGATACTGAAACACATGAGAGCAGCATGCAGGAGGATAGGTGTCGCAGAAATAACTTGAGCCATCTTGTAATGTTTCATGCCGTCAAAGCGCTGTAACCGCGTATTCAATGGCACAGTGGGTCAATTCTGCATGAAATCTAGCTTACGTATTGTCGCACCCTACATGCCTCATGGAACCATTCCGAGCATCCAGTGCCGGAAAATAAAAGTTCCACCTGCTTTAGACGTCAGAAGTTAACGGTAATATAGTTATGAATCGTCGTTACTTTGTATCCAGCAATCCATTGTTTAGCGAGCATCGCAATGAGGGCAGAGACCAAGCTCAAGCCAAGACTAGTAAACCACATCGTGTTAATTCTGGTTGCATGAGGGCCACACCCAAAAGTTCGACAATTGTCTTCGATTGGATGATTGAGAACTGTGCGAGGCGGTGCCAGACTTTTGTAGGATTCTGTAAGGAATGTGGTGATGATACCTGAGAATAGCCCAGCCTATGACGGGTGTAAGGCGGAGGAATAATCAAAAGAACCGCTTCAACGTACGAATAGGATTAAGTTATCTATAGAGGCATTCCACGAGTCGATCATAGCCGCATCGTAGTCGCCAGCTTCCTTGCGGTAGATATCCCATATCCCCTGAAACGCTGAATTGTCCAGTTTAGGATTTCCACCTGGACCAGCGGGATACTGGGCTATGAGATGCTTGCGGATTGCCTGCGAAGGACACACCGGCGGCGAAGGGGGGGGCGCAGAGCACTCGGAAAAGGACGATGCGTCGGAATATCGACGTTGTCTGTGGGCTGTTGGACGTTTTATTCCCACCGGGGGCTTAACGGGGGTCAAAGGAGAGTATGAAGCTGATTCAGAATATCCACGCTTCCTGCCAGCAGGCCGCACCGTCCCGCCCTGAATTGGAGGGGGAAACGCCTCATTTTGAAGCGGAGAGCACTACAAAAATGCAAGCGGCGTGAATTGGAGGATATGAATCATTGTTGGCTGCTAACATGTCGTGGACTCAAAGGTAGAGCGGAATGATATGGGTCAAGTTGTTCAAATACCGCTTGTTGAACTTCCTTCTCGGGATCCGACAGCGCAGCTGGCGGAAACCTAACCTCATGCGGGATTGAAGGCGCGATATGGGACACCAACAAAGGCGGTAGGCGTCGAAAATTGTAGGCGGAAGTCATGCCAGAAAATGAAGCGTGGATATCTTAAGAAGTAAAGGGATGATGGTAGAAGATGGAGACATGATAATCTGGTGAGCCTTATATACAAATAACGTGAAAACCGTGTCTTGTCAGCCACTTCGGATACCGTGGAAGTACGTACTCACTGCATGGTTACGTCTGGGATACGATACCGATCAAGATCAATCCGAAACATGCATGTGGCTGACTACCCAACCTGCCGATTCACCAATGATTTGACTGGTTAAAACATCGATTTTCTTTTACAGTGGCTGGAGGCTTGGTGTACCTAAAAAGAGCAATGTTCATATGTTCGCGAAGACGGGAGCGGCGAATATTACCTTCGTGAGGGTGTCGATTGCAAGATCGGATGAGAACCAAAGCTTTGCATAGGATTTATTGTTGGTTTCAGCAAGACAGAAGACAGAAATGGTACATCATACGTGTCTCGGAGAGACTCACATTATTATACTGTCGTAGCGCACGAGGTATGCGTCCATTACAATACATAAATAAATCGAGTTGGGAGTATACATCGAGTTGAACATACTTGTGATATAACTTATATTAGACAGATTTTATGAATGAGAGAAGAAACGGCACTAAAGGTGTCAAATTTTCACGACTTGCTCGAATGGTCCTTCATGAGCGCATGGGACTCTCGTACGTAATGCTCACTCTCCTCCCTTGTGAATCTTATCCAAGAATGAGTCGGCAATAGTGTGAAAGCTGAGACAGTGACTTGCCCGGGACTCACACCCTTGACAAACATGTTTGGCTCGCGAATCGCAAACGGGTTAACGTCGGTCTTGGCATTCAGGTTGGCGAGTGTGTGATTCACGAACCTGAGATGTGATAATTTGTCGGTGTACTGAGAAATCTACGTGAGGAACACACCTATGCGTTGTTTCGTCTGATCTCACAGCATACATAACGTCTATGAGTTTTGCATCTGACTTAAGGCGCCAATAATCCTTGGCGATTGCTGGCGCATCCATGGTCTCCCTGGCATGCCAATCAATCTGAGGTCTTGTAAACAATTATAGGAATAAAAGTGCTGACCATTCAGGTAGGCGACCAGCATTCATTTCTTCAATGATACGCGTACTGAAGCCTGGGTAAGAGCCATGGTCTAAATTCGTAACGATATGCTTACTAAGTGATAACGGCCTCCTCTTCCAAAAATCCAACCATGCGATGGCACATTCTACCCAATACGATCAACATTTGCACAAAGAACAAGTGAAGTGCAGACCTGGGGGATATCAAATAAGATAAGAAGAATGCGTTAAAGTATACACCTGCGTGATAATAAGGCTATGAATACACGATCTATTCAGAGGCACGTACCTTGAGCCCCCAAAATCAAACCGCGGAACCATATTGAAGGGTTTTTCAACGTCATGAAGGTCATGAGATGAAGTCTTTCGTTTTCTGCTTCCTCAAGTAGAGTACGGATCCAGCCAGCATCACGTTTCTGCAGAGAGTCAGTAAGATAAAGAGTTGCAGTGTACTCGACGAACCATGAGACGTAGGGACATTAAATGCCGGGCCATTGCTGCTACCTGACAATAAAAACTTGAGACCCCAACATGTTGGTCAACTTTCGTGATTCACCATCCCAGGAACTCCAGCAATAGCTTCGAGGAACAGGATGCGAGCAAGCCACTGCTTCTCGTCCATGATGTAGCCTCCCTTTCGAAGTTCGTCGATAGACATATTCTTGGCGCCCTCAGGGATAGGCTTGTGTTTGTAACGAGAAACTATGTCAAATCCCATCCTTTATACAGATCAGGTAAACAACAGAAGTCAAACAGGATGCACTCGCCTTAGGGCCCTGGTGAATAGAAGGGCAAACTTGTCCGACCAAGTCTTGGCCTCGTGATGGAGAAGAGAGACGGATTTCAATTCTTCTGGCGTGTATCTATACGATACGGATATAATAAAATTTCCGAGTGTTAGGAATATGCCTACACGGGATGAAAAAGCACCCAATCACCGAGGATTGGCGGTGACTGGGAGTTGCTGGCAGAGTTTGTCACGTGTTTAGGAGCCACAGCGACGCGGCTTGATGCATCGTCTGGTAGCAAAGCATATAGATAACAGCTGGCAAATGTGTTGACAACTCACGTTGGTGGCCGCCCTCTGTCCCTTTTGCCGCATTGCCTTGCGGCGCCGTGGTCTTCAGCTCATCTGTCATACGACGGCTGAACGACGTGGATATCGAGCGGGAAGCCGCGCATTGTAAAGCTGAGCGTGTCGAATGGAAATAGATGGGAATATATAATCGCGATGTAGCTAGCATGTTGTCGAGTTCAGTGCTAGAAACCGAACCGCGCGCAACTTGTTTTATGCTCTCGAGAGTTCGGAGCTGACCGGATGTGGCTTATGGACCATTATGTAAGCTGCCAGAAAAGTTCCGTTACATTCCGAAGTGGTGCAAGCGCTTGCAACCTTACTTACTGTTAAGCATTACTGTTAGGCACAAATGGTCGGGTGTCCGAAGTGCAGCACCGGTTTTGTCGGGAAACATTATATCACCATTACCTGAAATTTTGATACATTGGCGGGGCGCTTAGTGAGCGCAATGTTTCCCCCGACTCCGGATGCATCTTACTTAAAACAAGGAGCAAGAAAGTTCTTTTGTCTTATCCACACTTGAAAAAATCTATTGAAATATGTAGCCCTACAATTGTAATTGTGCCAAGTGTGTTATCCTCATACATGATATTGTTTTTGATTTACGGATGTGTTGTTAGCTTTGAATATTGAATACTCAGGCATGATGTTTGGTTATAATGCAGTAAGTTGGATGACAAGTTTGTGGGGCTAGAACAGAGACACCCAAGCAACAATAGATCACGGATAGGACAAGACATAAGGCGGTCAATAATAGAGGAATCGGAGAAGGATGGGCATGAAAGGAGGTCGATAGAACACGTCACCATCTAACATAATGTGGTGCAAAAAGGGCAATGGAATTACAGTAACAACAACACATTACAGGGGAGTGAGGGAAACAAGTGAGCGTAGACACCAGACGTGAAAAAAAAAGTTACAGAACATGCCGGGGAAGATATTAACAAGGCGAAGGGCAAACAAGAAAGAAACGAAGAACGAAAATCTCACATTTTATAAACCGGTATATGTTAACATAACCACTATATCCAACAAAAGGATACAGTACCATAAGATATGAGATATCCGAGCTTAATACAGGCATGGACCCTTCAGTAAAGTGTGCATATTCGTTGGAGTCGGGGTTCGGCGCCAGTGAAATGGATGTCGGGAAGCTTTCCTGCCGTTGCCGGGCGAGCCGGCTGCCAGTAATAGTTCAACGGCAGATCGTCGGCGAAGACCCAAGACCTTTGCTTGCAGAGAGCTGAACTAACCCACTAGTCAAACCAACCCCAATGAGTTGGCTGAGCGGAAAGCCGAGGCGGACGATATCTCTACATTGGCCTGAGAATGACCCTCTCATCCAACAATGCCCAGTTTATGAGCCACCTGGAACGTGGAGTGTGTTGGACGACCAGGTCTTGCGTGCCTTCATTGTCCGCAAGCCCAACGAGCTGTCCTCGGCAGTCTACCTGGCCAATATTCATGAAGTAATAGTTAGCGGGGGGACCACAGCCGTTTTCGTCAAGATCGCTACTCTGCCCAACGCAGTTCATAGGGTGAGTTTGCTGCCTGACCGAAAAGGCTTTGCATCCTTGGAATTCAACAAAGAGTACTCTCTTCAACCTACACATAACGCATTGATGCTCATGTAGAGGGTCCAGCTCATCAAGTATCACTTTGCGCATTCATGATTGGGATGGTACTATCTCGAAGGAAAGGGTCGTCCATGCTGCTGCAGCCTATGGCGACCTCGTCGTGAACCGATACGCAGTAGCCATTTGTGTCAGCTCCGGCCAACCTGCCCCACGAGAAATGTATCTTGCTGGAAGCCCCGACGTGTACCACAGGGTTGATGCCTACAGCCTTCCCGTTCCACCTGATCCTAGTGATCTCACTGGGGATTTTATTTTGGTTTGGATGGTTGACTCGGACACTCTGACGAGCGTACAAATACCACAAGACGACAATGCTCCCCTTATTGTGCGTTTGAGCTCTCATTTACCTTACATGTTGACTTGTCAGAAACTGGACATTCTGATCCCCCTGATAGCATCAAGCAAACTTCCAGTTCACCGGATATTCCCACCTTGCCTTAGGCGGAAAAGTGGTAAGTTCCTTTGGCAGACCATCTGCCCTTCTCAAGGCGTTCCACATCGATAAGCCAAGCGCGTTTTCACGAACATTCACTCATGGAGAAAACTTTGAGATGGATGATGACATCGGCGTTATTGCAAAACGGGGGTCTTCCAGCAACAATGCTATTGTGGTAAACTATCATCATTTGGGAAGCCGTTTGACTGTGGCAGACAACGGACTTCTCTCTGGAGATCTTGATGTAAGTTGTTTATATTCACATTCAATCGTTCATGCTGTCATATGGCGCTCCTGGTCAGTCTGAACCGAGTTCTGATGATCCGCCGGGTTTGCATGCATTCTATGATCACCCAGGATTCTCCAGAACCATCCAAGGAACTGTCAATGGGTGTCTGCCCTCCATTTCTGACAACCGACTACTTGTAGGCCTTCGCATTGAACCCGAGGACGAGGGGTTCAAGAAATTTGCAGTCCAAAGGACGCGCGGGGACGACATAATTCTGTTTTTGTATGACTTTGATCAAGCGCGTTGCAATGAGCTGTGTAGTCTGACTGCGGTGGGGCGCACCTCCCTCGAATCCGTGTTACGCACAGAAAATAAGAACGCTCAGGTGAGCGTCGTCGAGCGTAATTTCTATGTGTCCATCGAAGAGGAGGTCGATACGGAATGGCTTCCTGGGTCTCGCCCCCCACAAGAGTGGACGGCGCATTTTCGAAAGCTTCACGAAATTGGGGAGGCGCGAAAGAAAGGGACTGCAGAAACCCCCGTGTTGCAATTTGACGAGGCACCTGATGAGCAGAAAGGGAACCCACGGATCTTGTTCGCACAGAGCGCTATTTGGCTCCCCGAGGAAACCGATATTCGAGCCATTGATTTCAGCCAATTAGCACTCACGACGTCAGGGATCGTGCATGTACCTCATCCTGAAAAAGTGGGACACTTCTTCTATTTTGGTGATCCGTAGGGGTTTTACTTCACATCTCGTTCCAAATAGACGTAGTACGTACACATGGTCTATTTCTCTTCTACTCCTTTATACCAATACCTCAATGTAAACCTTTATTTCTCACTCAACGATTACGAATGAATGTATTCTTGTCTGCAGCGAATGAACTAATAAAAGCCATCGGCATTGAACTATCCTGTGGCGGCGCTATGGGGCCCGTCCCCGACTCCGCTTGTTTCTTAATGAAGGTAAAGATGAAGATGAATGTACGGCCCGATACTGATGCTGGTGGAGTAAAAATAAATAGATAAATATAAAATAAAATAAAAGGGCTGCAACTAGGGTTTTGCGCTGTTTCACACTTGCATTGTCAATCCAAATATTGCAGCTGTCTGTACATTATTTAAGTTTGTGTTATTTATATATACTGCAGATATTCCGGGAAAGTTAACAATTATACAGAAAAAAAAAACCTTGATCATGTTCAATCCCAGGCCTTGTGGCATGGGACTGTGGGTCACTTACTGTTCCATCCTTGGCAGGTTGTCTTACCACAGTCCCTACATTTGTTGATACAATAAGAAACTCTAGCCTTTCATGATATTGTTAAGACTGGGGCCTTGGTATGGGACCTCAGGCTGAGCTTGGACCAAGGGTTGTAAGGGTAAGGGCTTGGCTTCAGCTTATGTGCTGCACCATCCACTATGGTGTGTGCCCTTGATTTCAGAGTGAGGTCAGACAAGAGAGGAGTAAGGGAATAAGAGAGAGCAGCTTATTAGAAACTACTAAGGGATCAAGGGGATGTTGTAAGGGCAACTCCAGAGCATCCCTGGAATAGGCCTGCTGGGAGCTGAAGTAGTGGGGATACTGCCCACCTACTGGCTCCCCAGGCCTGATGGAAGGCCCCAGACCAACCAACTACCTACAGACCAGCTCAGGGAGACCTGAGGAGGAGATCCAAAGTATATATAAGTGTCAACCTCAGTATACATACAAACTGGTGCACCTGAGGAGGAGATCCAAAGAGAAAAGGGTGGATCTCCTTACCTCAGCAACTAACTATATAGCTGGTGTGACTGTGATGGTGGCAACAACTGGGAAATGGGAAATTGAGTGGAAAAGGCAAGGGGAAGGAATATGGGAGGGAAACTATGGGGGATTAAAAGGAAGGGAGACCACCTAGAGGTCATCCTCTGACAGATATCTAAGTTGATTTCTGACTGAAAAGTGAGGTACATACAAATGAGACTTATATACAAATAATGAGGGATAGGGTTGGACATAAAATAAACTAAGGGATTCAGATGAGGTTCAGGGAAGGATAAGGATGGAGTTCAGGGAAGAAGGATATAGTAAACAAGGGGAGGTGTTAAGGCCGTGTCTTCGCGTGGGACCTTGGAGCAAGCTTGTTCTGAGCTTGGCTGAGGAGGATTAGCAAGGGCTGGGCTTCAGCTTATGTGCTGTGCCATCCACTAGTGCATGTGCCCTTAATTTCAGAGTGAGGTTGGACAAGAGGAGCAGA
>QFFB01008462.1:0-10537 GCA_003316465.1 Ramaria cf. rubripermanens
AAAGCTGCTGCCTCACTCTGTAATATGCACGAACTACGCTTCACGTGTACAGGGTCATTAACAGCACCTGGCCTATCTATGTGCTTACCCAACAGTATCTCAAGAATACAGTGGAGCCATCACAACAAGCAAAAATGCATAATGATGGCATTCCTAAGCCACTTCACTGGGTAGAATTCCTTGAAAAGAGAGGAATGTACCCCAGGTTGTTATGGGTGCTGGAACAATCTTCAGTTGGAGATTTTTCCCCCAGCAATGGCTGTTCTGGTGTCATTTTACACATCCTGTCAAATGGGAATCCTCATCTTGTAGCTCCTATAATTAGTGATAATGTCCCTGTATGGTTCTACTGAGGACGAATTGATTCCATCATTAAAGAGAAAGCAGGTTATTTCAAAGCATTTCGTCCTAGTCATGAACAAATCATAGAGGCCACAAACCAGATGGTTGTTACCATGGAGCCTGCAGAGACTGAAGAAATGTGGCATCTATAATGGCCTGACCCTAAGAGCTGGCAGCGACCTGGTAAGACATGGCAGATGTTCTTTGCATGAGAAGACATTTGCCGCACTAGGAAACTAGAATGCGAAACCCCAGAAGCTAAGAAAGTGCAAGAGGCCTGTGAACTGCAGGCTCATCAGTCTGGCTATATGAGCAAAAGAGGTCGCGCCATTGTTTTTGCATGGATGGATATTGGAGGTGTTCATGTTTGAACTAGAATCGCTAAGGGGGAACTGGATCAATGGTGGACCAACTATACCACTGGGCAGTGGTGCTTCAATGGGTTTGATAACGAGTGGGACCTTTGTAGCAAATTCGACCCCACCAAAAGTCATCCACCAACTGTTGAAGAGTACAAGTGAGAGTTGAATGCAGAGATAGATCTGTTTGATCCAGATGTCAAATACAGATATGAGTATCAAACAATCCTTCCAATGTTATCAACTCGGCCTCCCTTGAATACTGATAGTGATCAAGCTTGTCTTCCACCTCCTCCAAAGGAAAGCTGGGTTAACAACATTACCAACTATCTGGGAGAGGCCACAGGCCCTTTACTGTCACCCTGAGTAGTTCAGCCAGATTCTCTATCATGACATCTGCAGAGACAATATGGCTTCTCATGGTCAAGTCAGGGCACCAGATACCAGAAGCTTGCCAGCAATAGTTTGACTTGGGAAAGAACTCATATCTGCCTGGCAGACCTGGCATCTCCTGTCGACAAAGTGCACAAAGACCTCATACGTGACTTTGTGTACCCGTTGCTGAATGGAGACAGCCCATCTGGCTTGCCCCTGGACCCCAGCGACTTGAATGAGCAACCACTGCGAAGGTGTGGCCTCAAATTCAGAGTGGTCACATATACTGAACATTCCCCATCACACCGGTATTTACTTCAGGCAGACATCTGAAGGTTGTCAAAGATCACAAAGTACAATATGCCTTGGAACCATTTGATGTTGCTCAAGAGCATTACAAGGGGGTCCTCATGGTTGAAAGTCCAGCCACAGCACTGGAATGTATACACCTCGGCCTCACCCGCCATGATGAAATGGCTACCTACTTCATCAACAGGGGTGTCCCATTCAGTACCAGGCTAAGCTGTCCTATGAGCCGCCAGCAGTCCTGTCCAATTCCTTATAGAAACATCGGACTTGGTTGGCGGCCTAGGGACTATGTCACCAGTGCAGTGGATTACACTGCTTATGAAGACACTTGTGACGCTTTCTTTCATCAACCTCATACTTGTGTCACTCTTATGAGTGGTGGTATTATCTGGCATCTGGTTGTGGCTTATATTGGTCCCAAGAATGTCCTAATAGGGCCTACTGATACTGTCTTTGACAAAGGAGATGCATGGTGCCCTGCAGGTTCTATCGAATTCTGGGATGATTGTCTCACCACTGAAGAAATTGAGCTGATCTGTGGTGTATGTAAGGTTGACACAAATAAGTATTTTACATTTACACCGATATCACTATGCTAACATTCCCCTAAGATTATGTCAACCAGTCTAGCGACCTTTCATAGTGGCCAAAACCAAATGCATGGGAAAAAAGCAGCTTAAATGTGGGATATTGGTCACAAACTTATGAGGAGTGGTACCAAAGTCACCTCCAGAAAATTCAAGATAACATGGGTAATCTCAGGAATGCCACTGACTGGAGTAAGGCAATGACACTTTACCAGAAGCAAGCCAAGTTAGCTTCCAGGAACTATGACTTATCGGCTCAGTTTCTCAATGAAGAATATTTCCCTTAGATCTAGATGTATATATTCAGCTAACCCCCGCCCACCCAAAGTGTTAAGATATACAGGAAAGAGAGAATGAGAATGTTGCGCTATGCACTAGAAACGAGACATTAGCAAGGAGGACACTGTTAACCCCAAGCTAAACAAGCAGACTCCTTTTTGGGAGTGAACGGGCTTTTTACTGATGATTTATTATAACTATGAAAATAGCTATTTATACATAAACAACATAGGGGTAGAACACCAATGGAAGGTCATGGAACGTCGGAATAGAAGGCTGGCATATCACTAGTAATGGTGAGTCACGAAACTGTCACAGGTATGTGATGATAGACAAAATATTAGCTAGATAACCAGGAAAAATGCTAGAAATCATAAGAAAAATACTACTTCATCCAGACTTTACAACACAAAGCTTAAACCAACATAATTTAGATCAATTAGTCAACCTTAAGTGAACACATAAAACTTATAAAACTTGACCCTCAAAACTTTTCACCCCCCCTTCCCCCCTGCCCAAGCTTGCTCTCAACAATTCTATTGTAGGGAGCAATATGCCACATTCTGCACACCCTCCAACACATCTGCCACCAATGCATCCTGCTCCAATGTATCCTTTACCTGCTATTCCAACAGATGATTCTATTGTGGAGAGGGATGTGTTGCATTCCACTCACCCTCCTCTTTGGTGTGTGGCTCCTGTACAGTCAATCGACAGAAGCAGGTCTCCTACCCCCAAACCTCTCCATCATTCCTGTACACCATATCTCTGCCCAGGTGCTTCAGCACATCCTTGCTCTCTGTCAACCATGAAAGTCTCCTTGGGTGCTGCATGTCCACCATCAAGCGTTTTGCCACTGCACCCTGCATTCTCGGCTCCAATCACCACCAGGCCTTTGGAAGATATTGCCTGGGATTTAAAGGTCAACTGTGATAATGGATACCTGTTGGAGGGTGAGCTCATCAGTGCTAATCTTGCCTACTTAAGAGACCCAGTAAGTTTCTCATCTTTTTGATGACTTTTGTTATTTATTTTTATTCATATTGTATATTATAGTTACAACATTCTTGTTTATGAGAGGATGGAACTATGGATCCATCTATAGATCCTTTAAAAGCCCCTGTAAGTTTTTCATTTGTCTATTTGTCCAGTGACTGATTGTCGATGTGCTATGTTCATCACCAGATACCATGTGCAGTATTACAATGTTGCATTGAAACTCTGAGTGTGGTGCTTTTTAGGGACCACTGTTACTCTCATGAAGGGTCTGCACCAAAGTCTACAAATTAGGTGTCCCCTCTCAATGGGTGAAAGGTGGGTGATGGGTGGGTGATGGGTGGGCATTAGGTAGGTGATTGATTTTGTAAATTCACTTATGTTCGAGTATTATATCCCAAAAAGTATCTGTATAATATGGAAACAAAAACTTAATATTATGAGTGTATATGGAAGGTTTACTATATCTTTAAGTTTTATTAATATTATTTTTGTCTACTGAAACATGAACTTTAAATTAGCTTAAAATTGTATCTACCTCTTCTTGTATTGAGACCTGTTTTATCCACTTCTTTACATCAATTTAAGTTTACCATGTTAATTGGTATAGAATATGTGCAAAAACTTGGAATTTTACTTCCAGTTTGGACAAGGAATAAACCATAATGTTTCAGTACAGTATGTACAAAATGTGATCATATTTTTTTAGTTTCAGATTCCGATAATAACACATGTTTTAAGCCCTTTAAAACTTATCAATCACCGCTGTACAATATGTTCTCCAGCTTACTCACTTTTACAAGTCATGATGGTCGCCTTACCAATATTTCTCATAACTGTGTTATTAATGCTGCTGACACGCTAACCATCAATGCATACCTAATACGCTTATATATACTGCACTAGCTGTTTTCATCTGGTCAGAAACAACAACAATGACCCCTCAGATTACATTGTTCGTACACGGGACAACTCCCAACCCTCCCAAAGTCGCGATCCTTCTCGAAGAGCTCGGCCTTGAATATGTTGTTGAAAGTAGGGTAAGCACTTAATATAAGATATGAAGTACTCGCTGAGTATTACAGGTATTTGGAGATGGCCTGAACGGGGTGAAAAACCCCGAATTTTTTAAAATTAATCCGTACGTGTCAAGTTTGTCTGAAATCCTTAAGAAGCTGAGCGCTAAGCGCTATCATGGACGCTGTCAGGAATGGGCGCATTCCTGCCATTATCGACCACAGCAAACAAGACTATGTGGGAATCAGGGGCGATTTTGCTCTACCTGGCAGAGCGATTCGACAAGGCCGGAAAGTTTGTAGGGATAGATTTCAATGAGCGCGCCGAGGTTTCTGAATAGCTATTTTTCCAGGCAAGATGGGCTTCCGAAGAGACATCTTAAGCTAAACGCATTGATTATAGGTCTCTGGACTTGGACCAAGTCAGGGACACTGGTTCCTCCATTTTCACCATGTCAAACACTTGCATCCATCTGTCATCGAACGGTACCAAAACGAGTCTTACAGGATATATGGTGTTCTAGAGAAGCGTCTCGAAGAGGGTGATTGGCTTGCCCTCAAACGCTTAACTATTGCTGGTACGCAAAACTTACATATTCCTTCTACCCGCCCTGACTTTCGCCTTATTATACTTTAGATATCGCCTTCTACCCTTGTTTGTGCCTGAATTCATCTCGCCGTTGGACTAACTGATGCCCGCCCAGGGATAATACTTCATGGATATGCTAAATTGGATTTATCCAAATTCCCCAAGGTACAAGCTTATTACAAGAGGATACAGGCGCTGCCCAGCGTCGAGAAGGCGTACGCGAAAATATCGGCAGCTCATTAATCGGTTATAGCTGATCTATTGAATGAACATTGTTTGTTGTATGAGCATTGTCGGTAGGGCGTGATCAGGGACTCGTGTTTCAGAGAGAACTTGAATTGGTATAGAAGTGCATTTTCTGCCATAATTTGCCTTGTCTAGTTAGATGTGCAATGGTAATGTGGGTTAATGATCGATACTGCGGCCTTGCTAATTTAATACAGGCTCCTTTTCAATTGCCTGCTATATGTATGAATGAAGTGTCCACATCAAGGATGGAATCGACGTCGGAGGTGGCTTCAAATAAAAAAACCATTCTCGAGAGGGCATAACGTTGGTAACAATCAATGTGCAAATAAAACATCGTACACACCACAGGAATTTAATGAAGTACTACTCGTCACTTTCGTCGCTCTCTTCCCCCCGATCAAAACCCTCTACTACGAGATTGGCCCCGCCTTTTAACGCATCCACGTCGCCTACCTTGCGCCCAGGTAAGCATGGAACCTCAGTCCTCGGAAACGCTACCGCCAATTTGAACTCCCATTCATGAACGTAATACTGTGGCGCGCTGAATTCTCCCGGCTCCCCACCGTCATCAGGGTATAGCTGACCATCTACAAACGTGTAGAGTAATTCGAGATCGTCAGACTCATCAAATCGCCTGATAGCTCTTCGACCATCAGGAAGCTTAACACCGATTCTTACACCACCGGATGGCTCGTCGTTTAACCGACTGTGGGCCCACCTTCGCCACCGTCTTTTCAGTTCTTCTTGGTTCTTCATTTCGCGCTCGGCCCGCCTCATCGCTTCCTCTCGCGCGATCCGTTCAGCTTCTTCTGCCCGACGTCGAAGGATGCGTTCTGCATCCGCACGCTCCGATGCATGGAATGCGTTATCCTGCTCAAGCCGTAAAAGGCGATCTGTCTCCCTTGCGCGAGACTGAGCTTGGAGACGGGCGAGAAAGGGTGTCATACGTGGAAGGATAGTTTCAGTGATATGTGTAACAAGTGTCTCGGCAGTACATCCCGAATGTCGGGAGAGGATGGCGAGAGAGGGATTTGGCGGTGCAGAAGAAGTTGGGCGAACGCGCGGCTGCAGGGAGATAAAGGCGACGAAAGGGTAAGTAGTAGCAGTGAGTTTCATCGAAGCTACAAAAGAACTGTAAGCACTCGCACAAGATAATGATCTGACCAACCTTGGTATGCTTCGCTTTGTCTTATTTCACCTGCCCAAACGATGAACTCATTTTCCGTAAGTACGCGTACTAGTTCTGGGTCAGTCAATACATTCCTTCTGAACCCGGGCGTGTCGTCATGTTCATCACTTAACAATACGACACAGAGCACCCGCGCCTCGCGTTTTGCGGCGTCTAAGGCACTCTCATAGCTTCCTAACCAAATGTCCGGCAATAGTTTCTTCCTCGGATCAACAAGAACATCCTGCCCCGCGACGAGGCTTGACGGCCCCGGTTCGTCTTCGCGGCGTGACGCACGGGCACGGCTTACGGTCATTGCACCAGTCTCATCTTCGAGCTCGCGCACGAAACGATCAGCAACGCTAGCGGGGTCATTGGGGTGGTGAGCGCGCGGGCGAGAGGAGCGACCCAAGATGGTGGAGAGGTTAAAGGAAATATTAGTTGAGCTCAGGCGTGGGAATGGAATGCGGAGGATGCGGAATATAAAATGAAAGAGGTGAGATAGAACACTGAGGGATAGCGAAATAGGAAATGTGACAAGGGAAACGAGGTTCAACCCTATTCGAGCGATGGGAGTCTTGGTAGTAAGAGAATGAGCGAGGCCCGCTTGATGTATTATAATGTACAAACATGTGTCCGGTTAGGTGGCGGTAAACCCTGGGTGGAATCGTCAATCTGCATTTGCTCCAATTTTGGCCGGTTGGTAGATGCCTGCGAATCGAATATGGCTTCCGCTGCTCGCTTGTAGAAGAGACGAGTTAGAAGGTGCGTAGGTGGATAGCAGTTGTACCTACCTGTACGTCCCAGTCGACACTAGTCAGGATAGCTATCTCACTTGGGATGTCAGCGCCATTCGTGATGACTTGCAACTGGCCTAAAGCCTCCCTCTGTGATGTTGTCAAGTCGTCCAAGTCCTCAGACATGGCTGATATGAACAGCTAAGACGAGCGAAGCTTGGTACTTTTTTCACACGGTCACGTTACATGAACCCTGTAGCGGCGCTTGGTGCTCCTGCTTGTTTCTTACGTAGTAAACGAGTTGTTGGTTATGTGCGCAGTAACTAGAGACGAAAAGACTCAGTGAATCGGTAATTCACTGAGCTTGCATTACAACTATACCTAGAGACGAAAAGACTATACTACGGTAAGTCACTTGTCGTCTCGTTACAGTGTAAGGTACGTACCTCAGTGAATCGGTAATTCACTGAAGTGTTTACTAACTACTTGTCCGATAGATATACTACGTTACGGTCATCCATGACCGTAACTATATATACTACATCAAGGGTCGATAACGTCCGCTATAGTCTGCGTTCCATGCTTATCCTCACGGGATCTCAACACGAGTTTCGGTACCGCTTCGCATTGAATTAATTGATTGGGAGTGAAGCCTCAGTACAGGTGCTTCACCCCTTGTTAATGTATCAGAGGTTCTGGGTGGAAATTGTCTTAGTGGAAAGAAGATCACAAAAAAAAAGCATTAGAATCATGTAAAAACCTGTTTTTCCATCTCCCATGGCAAATATATGGAGCTTTTGGAGGGGAAAAAAAATTGTTCAAACATCCCTGAATTTTAAAGCATTTTTTTGCCATTTATTTCAACCTCACTGGCTCAAAATGGACTTACTCTGTTCACTGCAGAGCTATGGACCCACCAGCATCCATAATTCTGTTTCAGTGCTCTAAACTTCAAACTCCACCTGGGTGGATCCTTCAACTGGCAAACTGGGCCCTAAATCAAACTCCACCCAGATGAAGCCTCAAAATGATGAGCCTAGAGGTATAGATGTATAAACCACAACTCTGAGATAGCTGGCCCTGCCCCAGGAGGGTAATTGAACTTTTTCAGATAATGTATATATTTTTAGTATACTTCTATATCATTAAATGGGGAGAATAGATATTATGAGAGGGATAAGAAGAATATATTGGAATTTATAGGATATTCTTATCCTAACCCTAACCCTAAAAACTCAAATCCAATTGGCAGCTCCACCATATACACTCCCATATTTTTAATTTTCTTATATCTTTTATTATATCTTATACTAATCTTGTCATACAATCCATACTAGAATCTATTATACATATCATCTCCTCAATATATTTATTCTATGTACCATATTGTTCTTCTGTATATCCCAGCTATCCATCTACTGTATCTCCAACCCCTCATATCATCATTTGAGATATCTTTTCGTCCAAGATGAATATACTCATATAGAAGTTTTACACTCATTGATGTTGTTTCAAAGGTATAACATTACAATATTCATATATATTAGAACTAGTAGTTTTGTAATATTTACTATATATGTTCCTATCTTGTAGTACATAGACCTTATGAATATCCTCCCCAGGAACCAAGGTTATACAGGGCAGTGCTAGGCTATGTATAGCTGCACAAAGCTGTACAAAGTCATACAAAGTCCAAAAAGGAGGACCCTGGTTCTGCTACAACTATTGGCTGGATCCTGGGACTAAATAAATCACAACCATACCATGATGTCATGGTCATAGGACTGGTCAAGGCTGTGCTGTGCCATGCAAGTCAGAGTGGATAGTTGGTTGTCTATTACTTACTCTGGCACAAACACACCACTATAGTTACAGGGTGACACTGGATGGTACAAACAGTTACATATGGCATCACTCACCTAATAGATAGAAGAACCTCATTTTATATAATCCTGTGTAACATACAATATATAAGGAGGCCATCCTGCCCCCTTGGATTAGCATTCAACTGATCTAGCAATCTAGCTTCTTCTATCCATGACTTGTCCATCTTACTAAGCTGCTAACCCCAGCTAGGGTCTTACAGTTGCTTTACTGTATTAATTCTCAGTTAAGTTGTTGCTTTTCTACTTAGCCACCTAGCCTAATTTGCTAGGTGAAATTCTACAGGGTGAGGTTGACAATCAATTTTCTTGTCAAGCATCCCTATATCTAAGACAAACCATTTAGTTAATTTTTCTGTTCAATGACTTTCACAAGTTGAGTTGAGTTGCTTGTAAAAGCCACCTTACATACTATTGCTTGTTTATTGTTGTGCATTGACAGATCATTGGGCCAATCCATCTACAAACTCTCCTATCAAGTACATTCCCCTTATTTTGGAATATGCTTGAACCAATAGTATTCTAGAACCTACAAACCTTGGTTTATCATTCATTACTGCTAAAAGATGCCTTGACTTCCAGTTGTAATAACTTGGACTAGTCATTACATGGATCTCAACCAAGGAAATATTAAATTATTTCTGGACTTGTACTACAGCAGTGTTTAATATTCCAATAGTCTTGTAAACAACACATTCTAATAGATTGTGATATTAGCAATAACACCAAAGTCTTGAAGGGTTCCAAAACAGGTTAAATGTATCTTAGTAAGCCAAACACATCTGGGTAAGCCAAATCTATCAAGTTCAGGTAGCTATAAGTAATACATCCTTACATACAATGTTAGTGGTCAAATGCATCTGGGTAAGTTAAGTCTATAGCTCTAAGTAATATATCTTTATATACAATGTTAGTAATTTGAATGCCTCCTCAAGCAACACCTTTACTCTCCTCTAATTTGTTCCCCTTGAGACACCAACATAAAACTGCCTATGTCCAAATACCAGATATCTCCATATCCAACCCAACTGTGCCCAGAGACTGTCCTTGAGCTTTATTGATGGTCATTGCAAAGGCCAAATGCACTGGGAACTGTCTCCTGTGCAGCTCAAATGGCAACTCTCCCTCAGATGGTAAGATGATAGTCCTAGGAATAAAGGTGGTCATGAGATGATCTGACCTCCAACACTCTATTCCTCATCTGCACCAAGCACAGTCTTATCCCATTGCACAGACCCTGCCTCTGATCTAAATTCAGCAACAGCATCAAAGGTACTTCAGGTTTGACTTGCAACTGTGTAGGAATCTTGCCCATTTTTATGGAATTCAGACACTCCACAGGGTACTGATACCTGTCTTCAGAACCCTTGATGGAATCTGCACAGTAGAGAATCTTCCCTTCACCTGGAAACTCCCCCAACACCAGGGAATTGATGTCATTGACCTTAGTATTTCTTGGACAGAGGATGCCTCTTTCCAAAAAATAATTGTCCTGAGCAGGCCTTGCAATACCAGGATATATTTCACAGATGAGATCAGACACTGCATGACCACAGACCATGTGTTAGGGGAGTGAGAAGGTATTATCCAGCAGGATATCTTTTCTCTCACCAACCTCCTGGAGTCATGCTATAAACCTGGTGCTTTC
>QFFB01008464.1:0-27161 GCA_003316465.1 Ramaria cf. rubripermanens
CTGACAGGACAATGCTGCATGACAAGGCTACATACGGTGAAGACGCGGATACGTTCCGCCCCGAACGATTTCTTGCTCCAGGAATCAAAGATCCGGTTGCCGGTTTCGGATACGGTAGAAGGTAGAAGTCTTTCATACAGCTTTGAGTACGTGTTTTTGGATTTGACATTGTGATAGAATATGTCCAGGTAGATTCGTGGCAGACAACTCTATATTTATCGCAGTGGCAACTTTCTTGAGTGTATTTGATATTGCTCCCTCAAAAGATAGCAGGGGAAACGACATTCCTGTGACGGCTGCTTTCGTATCTGGATTTTTCTCGTGAGTGCTTCATTACACGATTCAAGTGTGCAACAGTTGAGTCGGATGTATTCTTCACTTTCAGTCCTCCCATGCCTTTCCAATGCACTATGACCCCACGATCGGATGCTGCCAAGAGACTTATCGAGGCCACCTACCAGTGAGAGGGGTGAAATAAAATGGCTGAGCCATGCCCGTGAAGATGGGCTTTGTGGGACTGAATGATCCTGGAGTGGCCGTGGAAGAACCTCCTCCCCCCAAACCCCCGTGCAAAACCGAGAATCATGTACAAATGATTTGCGTGGTAGTTGTGTAACAACTTGGTTGTAAATAGTTTAACTCATACGGTGAGAAATGATGTCCATGAACAAGACGGGGATATATGATATGAAGTTGATTAGATGATCACTGCAAAACACCAGCGAAATCGTTCTGTAACTGCACGATACTCTCAATGGCAGTGCCTTATATGAGCTATCTCAGTGGGTGGAGAATAACGCACCAACTCAGGTGTAGACTATACTGGGGAGCTCTACTCTTCTATTTTTCAGGCTGTGAAGTAAGGTATGTATCTTATTAGCTATCAGTTTTACCTTTGTTGCGTAATGTGCTCTATTTCCACCCCCTCATACATGCGGGCGGAGGGTCGCGAGAAGGATGGACTGGCGAGAAATAGGTGAAGGGAAGTGCATGGGTCAGCCTAAATTTCGCGATTTCTTCATTGGGAGGATGTGTTATTACATGTAGTAAGCTATCGACGTCCGATTCATGGCTGGGAGAAGCGGCAAGAGAGAGGAGAGTGGGGAACTGGCTGTCAAATATTTTTCCATGCGAATTCCAACGCGAGCACTACGGGATACAGGCCGTGCTTCAAAGCCTGCTTACGGTCCGATATTTATGTGATTGGCCAGGCAAGCAATGGGATGTCCACTCGTCAGACGCTTGCAATGTCAAGTCAAGGCTGATATTTGGAGTCTTGTAGAAACTGTACTTACATAGGCAGACCACCTAGTCCGTCATTTATTTAATGCAATGCCATTCGTGTCTTGACTGGTCTGTGTGACTGCGACTGTGACTGCGATGGCATGACGTTGCTCACTTGGCGGATACAAAGTCCAGCCTTCTAGGTCGAAGTGCAAAAAATGACAGACTAAGTCACGCTCGATGCCTCCAATACTGCCTTTATGGCACGTGTGAAATTGTTTGCTGTGCTCTCTGGGCCCTAGTGGCTTGGCCTTGCACACAACGTCGCGAAGCACATCGCTTCCCCTCGACTGTCACAGCTTCTTTTAGTTCCAAAATAGTACACAGGCACTGCTATGGCTAGCGTCGTCATGTATATATATGAGATGGCAGTGCTGGACTATCGAGCAACCCCATTTCCATCGACTCGACGCCATGGCTGAAGCTCTGGCAGGTCTGGGAGTAGCAGGCAAGTCGGCGATACTTCTCTTCCTTCTACTGCGATGCTCCTCAGCCCACTCAGTAAATGTCATTACCGTTGTCCAGATCACCGAAGATGTTATCAGCAATTGCTCCGCGTGTGGAACTGCATACAAGAATGCGTCCAAAGATATAAGCCGGTTCAGCGATCAAATGTTTGGACTACGTAGGGTACTTCTTGAACTCAACCAGCTCATATTGGCTGAGCAATCCCAGACGTTCTCTCGATTGCCGATTTTGACGGTCGCGCTCGATATATCACAGGACGATCAAACTCATGGCGGACATCCCAAGCTGACAGACAGGGAAGACGAGTTACTACCCGGCTATAGACCCGCTGAATTATTTCCAAGTGAGCGTATGGGTCTCCTAAAATTCCTCATGAAGAAGTTCAGGCGCAAAGGACGTGAGAATATGGTAGAAACCCAACGTGAACGCATAGGTGGCATGGCCATCCCCCTGCGACAAGCAGCAATGCCGGGAATACGTCAGAAACCCAAGCTGAACGCACAGAAGGCATGGCCCATGTCCCTGCGACAATTGGTGATTCCTTAACAGCCGAAGGTGGAAACGCAGCAGGGAATGCGTCGGAAAGCAACGATGATCGCATAGGCTTACCTCGCGTTCTTAGGGATTGTCACGATGAGCTGCAGAGTCTTTCGAAGAAGCTAGAAACCAAGGATGTGCACGCATCTCGCAAGGAAGCGCTAGTCCATGCATTCAAACAAGTCGAGGTTGACAAGACTGCGGTCTTATCCATAGATCAAGCGTACGTTCAACTCTCTAACCTCGGACTGCCAAGGATCCCTGATCATGCTGACAGACGTTTGGTGCTGGAGACACATTGACAACCAACGTCGCCAGGATATTTATAAATGGCTAGCAGCTCCAGATTACGAGTCGAAGCATTGGAATGCCGCCGGGGAGTGGAAAGGAAACACTGGCTCATGGTTTCTGCAGGGAAACAGTATTCATGAATTGAAAAGCAAGCCCAAGTCGTTCTTATGGCTTCATGGCAAGGGTACGTTCTCTACTTGTTTGATGATCGCCGCTAATAAGCACTCGCAGCCGGGAAGACCATCTTATGGTGAGCAGCTCGAATTTTTTCGGATATTTAGCTATCATGCTAACGAATGCGCGCATCAAGCTCTACCATCATTAGAGACATCTCTCATTGCTGCAAATCAGACCGCTCCCTCGCAGTCGCATTCTTCTATTTTGATTTTCGTAGCAAGGATATAAAGCTACCTAGCTTCCTTCGCGCCCTAATCAAATAGCTGTCCTTGAAAAGCACGAAGACCCTAGAGAACTTTTTTTAACAAAAAAAAAAAGGTTAAGAATCGCCATCTCCGGAGGAGCTCAAGTCAACACTCAATTCCACTATTAGCCCTTTCAAGAAGAACAACGTATATCGTCTTTGATGCCATTGACGAATGCCCAAATCGACATCAATTTCTAGGACTGATCAGAGAAATCCACGGATGGAATTTTGACACATTACACATCCCGGCAACGAGTCGATACGAGCAAGGCATCGAGAAAATACTGAGAGACTTGGTTTCACATCAGGTACCTATAAACGAGAGTCTTCGACAACCATATCCTAGTCTACGAACGCGCGCACACAAAAAAGAAAGCAAAGTGTTGAGCAGTTTGGAAATTAATGTATAGGCTGAACTAGTTTGCAGAGCGTCTCCTTGTACACAAATGTCACTAACACTAGTACAGGCATTCATTCATTCAGCATGCTTTCGTTTCGATTGGGAACTTGGCCTGTCGGCGTCTTCGTGGAGTAACATTTAGCTCGGAAAATAACGACTACGAAAGGTAACTATGGTTCCTCATGCAACTCCCGCGATTGCAGCCCTGACCTTAACATGATCACCAGATGTATCATACCCATCGAAGAACGTAATGTTTGTCTCGGGGCGGAAGACAAGGACGTGTGAAGACCCGCCGAAGTGGAACATGCCCAGCTGATCGCCGCGGGTGATGCTTTGATTCTCTTGAACGGTAACCTCGCAGGTGGATATCTCTGTCATGCCAATGGCGATGAAGCACATCAAGCCTATCAAGGGGTTGGAGGATTCGATGAAAATGAGCGCACGAGTGGTGATCGCGGTGATGAAAGCGAGCGAACGCAGATAGGGAGGTAGATCAGACTCGGGACCTTCCAGCATGGAGGGATCTCCTAACACGGCGGGCGATTGAACGAAGTAAGTACCCTCGACTTGCACGATTTTCTTGATGGTGCCAGTGACAGGACTGTGCCAGCGGTGGTAGCCGGTGACTTCGAGGAACCCTTGAAAGACGGTCCCACCTTCAAACTGCCGTGCGTAATCGGGGTCGTTATTAAGCATGTGCAAGAGAGAGTAGCGCTCCCCCTTCACCCAAAACGTGTCACGTTCCTTCACGCCTCGTCTGATGTCGTAGAGTTTCGATTCGCAAGCACCATTAATGATATCGGGACGTTCTGGGAACTCGAGGGTGCGCACATTGGGCCTAAAGGTTCTGTTGAAAAAGTCGTCCCAGGAGGTGTATCCCTTATAGGGCAGGGCAGGGTTGCACACGAAGGTTTGGTCAAAGGTTAGGTCGCCGAAATGCTCGCCCATCGCTTCCAAGGCAGCCTCGCTAAACCAGCCGCCTTTGTCGGTGTTTAGAACGTAGCGTGAACGCGGGGATAAAAGGAAGTCTGCCCAATGGGCGAACATCCTCTTGAACTGTTCGTTCAATTCGGTACTAAGGAACGTGGTGAATCCACCTTGTGTATTCATGGCCTGCGAAATGACCATATAAATCGGGGGGCCGATGTCCCCGTAGGTGGGAGCTTCTTGAATGATTTTGTTGAAAAGCAACAACAATGTCATGTAGTCAGTAGGCTGCAGGTAGAAGGTAGTGAGGCGAGAGACGATGAGTCGCTATATACCAGAGATGAAACGAGAATCGCTTACGTAGGGATAAGTAGCCCCTTCAAACATTTGATGGAATCCCATGTACATATCCCCATTATCCTCGATGAACTCTTTGAAATCCGCGATGACGGGCAGGAGGGCGAACGTTTCTCGAGACGCACGTTCGGCACATTCTTTGAGGGCATCAGCAAGCCACCTCCTTAAAACTTCTTGACTAATAGGGAGCCATCCACACTTTCGAAAGTGGTCGGCCAAACGCAGCGAAGATCTGGAGGACATGGTGAATCGGTGATGTGCGCTGAGGACGAGAATTCAGCGAGACAAGCAGCTGCCAGAGCACTACAATCAACGTGCTAACGAATGGGAGGGCCAGGAATAGGGTCAGCTTTATACCATGACCGACTGGTCTGTGCACCAGAAGCTAAAGACCCAGTACGACAATCGGAGGGCACGGGTCAAAGAAGTATGTGCAACTCAAAAGCAGCTACTTGTGCACGTAATAGCATCCCATAGAGTTGAATAGTAGCGTGGAGGCACCAACTTAATTGCTCTGTACAGAATAGGCACCGGCATGCATGGGTGGAATAGCCGTTGTGCATGAATGTGGCAAGTGCGTAGAGTAAGTAGGTTTCTGAGTTACCCTGAAGATGAAAGATGAAATATTCTACACAGCTCCGCTGTCATTATATCATCGGACCATTCATTGTACCTCACCTGGGTAAGCTGCCACTAAGCCATTGATATTGTCTTCTGAACTGATTTTTACATGCTACTCAGGCTGTGTCGGGGACGGGGAGGGTGCATGCCGAAAGCCATAAGTAGAAACATTTCTGACATGTCGTAACTTTACGTGAGGTGGGGAAGGGGAGAACATGGGGAGAGGAAGCGGAGGAAGCGGAGTAATAGAAAATGCCGAGGGAAGCCATGAAGGTGTAGCTAGTATCTATCAATGGACAGTGAAAGATACTCCATCAAATTAATTTCTGGCGTATACAGGAATTTTACTGCACACTGTTTATTGACATCCAGGGAACTAGCATGGGGAAGGAGACATGGGGGTTAATTTGGGTGAAGGAGTTCACGCACGCATGGCAACTTTTCACTGATTCACAATATTAGTGGTCACCTTCAGATTGAAACCTCGTCCAGCGAGCGTAGGTATCAATGTAATAAAAATTCTTCACAACATTCACCGCATGCCTTCCTCCTTCCCCACGCTGCCCAGCTCGCTCTCCTCACACTCTGACAAGCAGACCCGTCTAACAGGATCTAGTGAACCCAGAATATTCACAGTGCAGGCTTATATGGCGGTCGTACTGGTCACAGAATTGCATGCAGAGGAACAGTGATAGAGTCTGGTAGAGTGGGAACGGATGTGAGGGCATGCAGTGCACACTGGGTGCGATCATGAGCATCGATTATATCATGACAGATCATTACCAAGAGCTTAAGATCCCAGAACGACAATCGGGGACGTCAAATAGCATGTGCAGCTACTGGCACACGTGAAAGCATCGAATAGAGTTGACTACTGGTGTGGAGCCCAGATTTGAATGTTCTGTGTAGAATAGGCAGGATGGGGTCACGGGGTGGACTTCTTGGTGGAGTTGCCGTCGTGCATGAGTATAACAGAGAGACATAGAAGGTGACATCCTACACAGCCCCACTCTGTCATTAATTATATTACGGACTCGACGGCTCATTGAATGTTACCTCAGTAGGCTGCCCATTAATAAATATCTTCCGGAAAATTAGTTCTGCTTGCTGCTTGACGCGGACGTTGCCGAAGAGAACTTTTGATATGGGACCGGGGCGAGAGGCAGGAAGCGGAACATCTCATGGTGCCGTGTGGGCACGGACTCCAGATATGGACAGGTTCGGAAAATACGAGACGCGCAGACTTTTCTGCCATCAAATTACTAAGTTCGGCGGATACAGGTCTTGTACACCATTCGTTGACCTCGAGGGCAATATTAGAGAGCTATGCGAGCTAGTTTGGGTGAAAATTTTTATGGACATGGCAACTAATATTCCCCTCACAATGGGCGACTTTCAGAACTTCCACACACGTATCTCAGTGAGCGTAGTCTTCATCATCTACCAAAGGAATATTCTTGGCATCATTCACGGCATACTCCTCCACTCTGTTCCCTCTCCTAATACTCATGACAGAGTGGATTCTGCAATAGTTGGTTGGTTTGCCCATGAGCGAACAGAGTGTCTGCTGTCGCCGTCCGTTGAGGCATTGACAAGTGGAGAAGTAGGATTTTAATGAGTGCCGAACCTTCTCAATCGCACTGATGGGTGGAGACTTTGATCAATGGTTGCGTTAGTTACAGGGTTGGAACAGCGGTACCCCGGGTAGGAGGAACAGACGTGCAGTGCCCACTGCAAGGATCTTGAGGGTGCGTTTGGCGACACATCATTCCCATGTACATTCTCAGCGTTGCACACCATGGGTCACATCTCATCCCAGCCACAGAGCTTCTCGTTCACTGTTTATAACAAAGGCGTCCGAATGCAAAAAAAATTACACATCCGTTGTACTACCTTACCACTTCCTCCGTCCTCGACCAAGGGCCCTGCCGGCCTCACCGGCATCTAGTTTCTTAAGAACCTGCGGCACCTGATGTCACAGGATGGCTGATATGGTAACCAGTACACGCTCATAGAAAATCGTACATACAAGGTTCTCAAGTACTCATTTCAGAAGATGCATTAATCCAGAACAGAACTTTGTCAACTGATCGTAGCCAGATCTGCCATTTTCGGTCGTTTCCACTGGATTCTCTTCCGACCCTGTACATATGCCGGCGAAGTCTGTTTGGCTAGGCAATCAAGAGGGGAAATAAGTGCCAAGGTGAAGGTCAGCTAGTTTGAGCAGTGCTGCAGGCACAGCGCTTCCAACCAATTGTAAATGATTCTGGTGAATTCGTCCTACTTATGTGTCCAGACCGTCCAGTGCGTCTTCAAAGTAGGTCCGTCACGGCTGTCTAATTGGCACGAAATGCCATTTTCGAAGTGGACTCAAAGCCGGGTAGGAACATATCACTGGCTATGAGGCACGAAGTATAGATGGAGTATACATAAAGTGGAGCGGCTGAGCGGGAGCTCCCATCGTAAGCCATCAATATCGCATACACAGCACTTTATTTTGTCTTACTTTCATCGCTTCAAAATAGGTGTTATGAGCTTAGGCCATATCCTTGTCACCGTAATGGCTCTACTGGCACCTCGGTTCCTTGCCCGACGTCGTGTTCCTAAAGGTGGTTTGGTCTAGGATGTTTTGGATTCTCGTCGTGCTGATACCTCTGCACAGATTTACAGCTACCACCAGGACCTCCGAGAAAGCTAGTCGTGGTGAATCTCTCTGACTTGCCCACAGAGCAGGAGTGGGTCATATTCCCACAATGGGCGAAGACATAGTACGCTTTGACACACGCTTCAGAGTGCGTTACGTTGTTGATCACTGAGGCTCTCGGGCGATCTTGTCTATACCAAGGTTTTGGGGCAATCTATGTTAGTGGTTAGCTCAGCAGACGTTGCCTACGGATTGTTCGGGAAGCGATCATCAATCTATTCCGATCGAAGTGATGGTCAATGGCTTGTGCTAGTACAGCTTTCTCGTGAATTTTATTGATTCTCACCGTTATGTAGGATGGGTGGGATTGGTTATGGCCTTCATGTGCTATGGGGACTTATGGCGTAGATATCGCAAGATTGTTCATCAGAAATTCCATCCCAATGCCGCAACAGAATACCAACCTATTCAACTGAAACATACAAGGTTCACATTTCACCTTCATCTTTGCGGCATAAATTTATTGAATGTCAGGGCATTACTCCGCCGACTCTACGAGACTCCTAACCAATTTGTTGAACACTTACGACACACGGCAGGGGCGGCGATCATGGAGGTATGTTCCTGGTTTTTTTTTTCCACGATTTTGCCATAGCTTGATCAAACCAACTCACAGGGCGTGTCTGGAATCAAAGGGCTTCCTAAAGAGGATCTTTATATTTCTATCGCAGAAGATGCTATATCTGCTCTCTTCATAGCAGGAATTCCGAGGGCGTTCCTTGTTGACAGGGACCATATACGTAAGTCACATTGCTAACCTTCATAGCTGTGTTACTACGTTGCGCAAGTGAAGTATGTTCCGAAATGGGTTCCTGAAGCAGGCTTTTAAAGGAAGGCTAGGCTTTGGCGAAAGCCCACTGTAGAGATGAATACTTTGCCCTTTCAAGCTGTCAAGCGAGCTCTCGTTGGTTCAATTCCATATCCCTACTGCTCTATTTCATGCTATAGAGGACTTCTAGAATTCCGGTACGGCGGTGCCTTCTTTCACTTCATCATTATTGGAAGAGCTATCGGTCGAAGGAAGTGCCCTCCTGGGCATGAAGACGTTATTCGAGGTGCCGCTTCCTCTCTCTTTACTGGAGGTGCAGACACGGTACGTACTCCGTAGTTTTCTTCTTCAATGAGATTTAGTGCTGATCGTAATACAGACGGTGACTTCGCTTCACACTTTCTTTCTCGCAATGGTTCCCTTCCCTGAAGCTCAACGAAAAGCTCAGGCGGAGCTGGATGAAGTAGTGGGATCAGACAGGCTTCCGGACTACGAAGACCGTGAAAACCTACCCTACATCACTGCCCTTTGCAAGGAGACGTCACGGTGGCATCCTGTCGTCCCCCTTGGAGTGCCACATCGAGTTACAAAGGACGATGTCTATAAAGACTATTTCATACCTTCAGGGACTATTGTGTTTGGAAATACATGGTAGACCGATAGTGAATCCCTTCATTTCTTATGCCTGAGACTGATTAGGCTGACAGGATGATGCTCCATGACGATGCCACATATGGCACAGACGCGGACAAGTTCCGCCCTGAACGGTTTCTTACCCCAGGCATGAAAGACCCGATTGCTGCTTTCGGATACGGCAGAAGGTAAATATCTTAAGCATCACGTGGAGTATCTCTTTTATTTAACACTGATAGAATATGCCCGGGTCGATACATGGCCGAGAGTTCCATATTTATGGCAGTGGCATCTATCTTGAGCATGTTTGATCACGCCTGCCACAGATAACACTGGACACGTGGTTCTTATAAAACCCGCATTCGAATCTGGATTTTTCTCGTGAGTGCTTCATTCCATGCTTCGAGTATACAAAAAATGGATGCATTGATGATTTTAAGTCGCCTGTGTCTTTCAAATGCTCTGTGAGCCCACGATTAGAAACCGCCAAGAGAATTATTACTCAGGGGAGTTATCCGTGAGAGGTGGTCCTAGTAAATTATGGGGAGAGGTATGCCCGTGCGGAAGACGTAACATCTAGATCTCTGCATGGCTGGAATATCCCGTAACCACAGAGGAACCACCCTTTTCCCTCGCACAATCGAGACTCATGTACATATCGTTTGTGCACGGTGGTTGTAGGGCGTTGTGCGACGACCTGATCCTGTATACCGGAGGGTTCAAGTGGCGGTCGCTTCTCAGTTGTCAACAGACATGAGCAGATCTACTCACAATCGCCAATCTGTATATGTATGGTGTGAACTAAATGAATACAACGAAGGAATCACATAGACATTACTACGAAGCCAATTACATCACGTACTTTACTGTAACATCAACGATCCGGACATTTACTTAACGCTGCTGCTTCAAATAGTTGGGCCAATTTTGGAATCCCACCTCATTTAAATTCTGGCTCGCCTCGAGTTGCCGCTTTGCCTGCCTTCAGTAACCATTACAGTGGTCAAGGGCCCGAGTGCATGTCGACGAGGGGAAGAGCCAGACATGCGATAATTAGGACGGTTATCGGTGGTGGAACCGACCCTTCTTTATCTCAAGGTACTAGTGCCATACGATGCAGACGACTTGGTGGGGGGCCGGGGTCTGGGTAGAGCATCTCAGACATGCACTGAACTGGGCGCGATGAACCGAAAGGCTTCACAGACGTTCTCAGGGCTGAGGGAAGGGAGGCGGTAAGCGTGATAAGCGGAATGCTCTCCCAGACCTGGCAATTTTTGCTAACAACGATTCGGTGGAGCAGTAAGTAGCGCCAGACTTATCACCCGCCAGCAGAAATTAAATTCAGACTAAATCTAGACCTCAGAACCAGGCCTAACGGTTGGTTCTGAGTCTTCTGAGTAGTATTTCGACGAGGCGCATATTATTCTCAACAATATTCAGATCATATCTAATGGTCAACTGATTGCGTCGGATCTGCCCTTTTCAGTGACACCAGCTCAGTTTCCACGAGGTACAAGATCCTGCCATAGCATTTCAAAGGTTTCACCGACATATGCAAGGGAAAGAGGTCGACAATCAGCTATCAAGCTAACGGTAACCTAATCTCAGCAATGAAATCCAGAATATTGTTTTCAAATTACATTGCAAGAAATCATGAATTCTGGGCAAACTTTCCATGGGCGCCCAGCACGTCTCCGTTCCCGTCCTTTCAGAGTACACAGAGTGCCTGCCAGTGCCAGTGCCAATTCAAATATCTCGCTGGCGCGTCATGGGGCACAAATTGCAGGCGGTATTCATAAGGGTTGACTGGTCGAGTTTAAGCTGGGACTCACAGCTCAAACTGTCGATATCGCACACCGAGCTCTTCATTGTTTTGTTTCTGATTTACTCATGACATGCATTGTACTCTTAGACTGCGTATTGGCCATCTTAGTGGCCGTACTGGTACTTGAGTCACTTGTCCGACAGCGCATTCCCAAAGGTACACTTTGTCAACCTTAAATTTTTATGATTTCTCGTCTTGACATCTGTGTAGGTTTACAGCTACCGCCAGGACCTCCTTCAAAGCCAGTGGTGGGGAATCTCTCTGACATGCCCACAGAGCAGGAGTGGGTCACCTTCTCACAATTGGCAAAGAGATACGGTGCGCCGGCTTACAGTAAGGGGGTGCATTGCATCTTTTGATCATCCAATCACTCAGGCGAACTTGTCCATCTCAAGATTTTTGGGCAATCTATGATGGTGGTTAGCTCGGCAGATGTTGCCTACGAGTTGTTCGAGAGGCGATCATCAATCTATTCCGATCGCGGCGAGTATCCAATGGTCAACGACTTGTGCGAGTCCAGCTTTCTCGTGAATGTTATCTATTCTCACCGTTATGTAGGATGGGGTGGGATTGGATGATGGTCTTCATGCGCTATGGGGATCTATGGCGTAGATTTCGCAAGGCGGTTCATCAGAACTTACACCCCAAGGCCGCAGCAGAATACCAACCTATTCAGCTGAAACATACAAGGTTCATATTTTACCTTCATTTTAGCAACTTTATTTATTGAATACTAGGGCATCACTCCGACGATTCTACGAGACTCCTGACCAGCTTGTTGAACATTTGCGACACACGGCGGGAGCGATTATTATGGAGGCATGTTTTGGTTTTATATACGACTTGCGGCCTGATCAAGTCAAATCGACTCAGATTGTGTATGGAATCAAAGTGCTTCCTGAAGAGGATCCCTATGTCACTATCGCAGAGAAAGCTCTGTCCGGTCTCTCTAAAGCAGGGAATCCGGGGGCATTTCTCGTTGACATGATCCCCAAATGTTCGTTAAATTCCTAGCCCGTTATCTCTAACTTATTATCTTGTGTAAGTGAAATATCTCCCGGAATGGGTTCCTGGAGCAGGCTTTCAAAAAATGGCGAAAAAATGGCGAAAACCCACCGTAGATATGAATATGTTACCCTTTCAAACTGTCAAGCAAGCGCTTGTAAGTTCAACCCCGTTGCCTGAATATTTGTATACTACATAAGAACCTTTAGGATTCTGGTACCGCTGAGTTTTCGTTCACATCCTCTTTGCTAGAAAAACTTTATGTCCAAGGAGACACCCCTCCTGGACAAGAAGACCTTATTCGTGCCACCGGATCTTCTCTCTATGCTGCGGGCGCAGGCACGGCATGTGTTTCCCTGTTCTCTCCTCTGCTTGGATTTGTTGAGCATTGTGCTGCAGACGGTGACGTCACTTCATATATTTTTTCTCGCAATGGTTCTCTTCCCCGAAGCTCAACGAAAGGCTCAAGAGGAGCTAGATGAAATTATTGGAAATAGGCTTCCGGAGTACGAAGACCGCGGGAGCCTTCCCTACATCAATGCTCTTTGCAAAGAGGTATTACGATGGCATCCCATCTTCCCCCTTGGAGTCCCACACCGTGTCATAAAGGACGATGTCTATAAAGACTACTTCATACCTGCGGGGACTCTTGTGTTTGGAAATGCTTGGTGAATTGATATTCGATCGCCTCTTTCCTTATTCCCCTGACAAGCTGACAGGACGATGCTCCATGACGAAGCTACATATGGTGCAGACGCTGATACGTTCCGCCCCGAACGGTTTCTTACCCCAGGCATGAAAGACCCGATTGTTGCTTTCGGATACGGCAGAAGGTAGACGTCTTGAGTTTCGCCTGGAGTATTTATTTCTTATTTACAGTAACACTGGGGTAGAATATGCCCGGGTCGACACATGGCAGAGAGCTCCATATTTATAGCTGTGGCGTCTATCCTGAGTGTATTTGATATCGCTCATTCAAAAGACAGTCGTGGAAACGACATTCCTGTACAAGCCGCTTTCGAAACTGGATTTATCTCGTGAGCACTTCATTTTATCCACGATCATTCGTTACATGTTATTATCTTCAGTGGTCCCGTGTCTTTCAAATGCACTGTGAGTCCACGATCGGACGCCGCTAAGAGACTTATTCTCGAGGGGAATTATCCGTGAGCGGTGGTCCATGTACGAAGGGTGAGGCATGCCTATGCAGAAATGATAACATCGCCGTGAACCAGATGGTTCCGTAGCGACCGCAGGTTCGGCCCCTGTCCCTATCACTGTTGCACAATCGAGCAAATCGTGTTGGATACTAGAGTGTTCTAAGCGGCGACCGGTGCTTTCTCGTTGCCTAATAACACGAGCGCATCTACTCAACCGCAATGTTTTTTTCGAAGCCAAAACATCTCATCAACGTAGCAGGGCGTACATGGAATGAAACAACTACACCAAAAGGTCTAGGTACATTTATAGTAGAAACCCATTACCTCATTCTCAAAATCGTAGCAGGGCGTACATGGAATGAAACCAACTGCACCAAAAGGTCTAAATACATTTATAGTAGAAATCCATTACCTCATTCTCAAAATCGGTGACCCGGGACACTTATTGTACGCTGTTACTCGAAGCGCAACCGGCTCAGATATTTTATGTTATGCTTGGAGTCTCATCACGTTAGCCTTCCCCACTTCATGTTTGTCTTACCCTGCACTCCAGAGCTGGACCACGAGGCAAGCCGCATATCCATAATTATAAGTTAGGTGATTATCCATATGAAGGGAAGCCGATACAACTTTCCCGTCTGCATTCGATGTGTACTGCTTGGAACTCATGCGCAATACGTTTTTCAAACTGCATGCAATTCGTGTAAGGGACGTCTAACTACTTCTAGAACGCAACAAAACTCGACACGCGCAGCGTGAAGAGAACTAACACGAATTTTGAGGGAGTACAAGCATAGGGTGGCGAGGTAGATGCGCAGCATACGGGGCGAATATACCACGAACCCGACAAGTGCGAGAGCGCACGTGAGGTGGGTGCAGAGCCATCTGGGACAGGAAGAGTGGATCACATCTCACCATGCGAACGAGTGACAATGAGGCGGCCCGGGCACCATTGCGGTCGTACCCATCGATGCTACCTGCGACGGCTTTAGACCAGGTTTCAGAGATAACAATGTGAGGATCGGTTTGTGTAAAGTAGCGTGAAGTTAAGGTGAATGGGTATCACCATCACAACGGGCTCACTGGAGCACTAGGCTGAAGGAACACCGGTTGAGAAAGTGGGGGGGGGGGTTGATTCCGGCACGGATGGGGACCACGAAATCGCTACAGTTGTCACCAACATTCCTAAGACTAGCCTAAGAGAGATGACTGGTATCGATGGCGGGTGCCCAAAATCCCTGGCGGAAAAGATGTAAAATGCGGATCGCGAAGGGAAGTCCATCGCATAGGCGAGAGGGAAACCGATGACAAATAATCTCATGAAAACCATGGTCGTGGTAGTACTGGCAGTCGATGTCGCATTACATCACTGCGTAAAAGTGGCTCTTGTGATATTCCAATGTGACTTGCGACAGACGAGGCCTTTGGAGTGCATATCCATGCACAGCGCCAAGTCGTGGTCCAGAAATACCCCTTTGAGTTGAAGTAGACATGCTCTGGAGGTCGAATTCGTCCAAGCCGGGGGGAAGGGGATGGGGTGGGTCGGGGTCGGGGTCGGGGTCGGGGTCAGGGTCAGGGGTCGGGGTCAGGGTCGGGAGAGTTGAGTGTGAATGTGGTCGAATGTACAGAAAATGCAGGGATGGGAGTGATGAAAATGCCTTTAATAAGAGTAATAATCGAAGGGAAAAGACGCCAGGAAGGTTAACTTGAGAAATCGTTAATAGTTTTAACAAGTAATCGTGATGATGCGGCCATGAAGCTGGGCCAGAACTGATAGGAGCTGCAGGGGGATGCAAGGTGCGATACGTGACTCAGAAAAGCGACGGGCGGTGATCAGAAGCTCTGGCAGTAACACACGCCATTGCCTTGACATCGCCGTCATGCAAGCACCGAAGCCAACCCACAGACGGCCTTGAGCTAAGCGCATCGATAGCATGAACAGGTACATATCCAGTGCTGGAATATCACTAAGTTCATGTGATATATAAGAAACTTAAACTACTCACTACACATTCAAGTCGGGTCCACGGGTAGCCATAAACACATCAAAGAGCCCATCGAGGGAGTTCATCAAAAGTCGTTGGCGAGCGTTAACGCAATCACGGTAGACCGGATCAGTATAAATGTGTGGCATCCTAGGATGAAGAAAGTTGGGAGTCCAGACCCATGGAATCGTCAGTATCAGTCGTGTAAAATCATAGTCCGTTCTAATGTATTTTGGGATAGGAGATAGGACGGGAGGGCGAAGAACGGGATGAATATGGAAGAATAGCCGTGATCCCGATCCAGATTGGGAGTATCGTCGTTCGAAGTCATAGTCCATTCCACGTCAATATTTTGGTGTTTAGAGAGGGAGGGAGGGGACAAGGGCGGAAAACGCGGTGCCTGGGAAAAGAAAAACGATAGCTGTGGTCCCTCAATGCAAATGTAGGCTGCGAAGTAAGTCGCTGTAACTCTCGTGCAGAGGCAATGCCGTGTGGGCGTGACATTGAAGGACAATTCAGAAGGACTGCATCTTGGATCCTTTGTTTTTCTTGTTTCCAACTGGGCTGGGAGGCTCGCTGGCGGTTTGTGATGATGCCGCAGAAACCGATGCCTGGGCGAGGTGTAGCGTAGCGCGGTGATGATCGGCTAAGTTGCGCATGAGCTGCTCGTTGACGCTAAATGAGACTCATATTTAATATCATAATCATTAGCTGAGCAGCCTAAGAACATACTTTCTAAGCCTTGTAAGCTCATTCTCGGAGTTGTCTAACCGAGTCTGCAAGCTGTTCTGGCTCGTCTCGAGTTGGCGTATGTACGTCACAGCTGTGTAAGTATAAGAAATGAATGTCAAGGCCCGTAGGCGTAGGCACAGGCACACATACCCCGATCGAGCAAACTGACTTTGCTGCTCTTTTGATTACTAATCGGAAGAGCAAATTTGAGCTTTGCATATCCATCCCGAAGTTCATCTCGCCGCCGTTGTTCCGATTCAATCCGTTGGCGACGAATTTCCTCGCGACGACGCTGGATGATGCTAGAGAAACATAGAGTTGGTTAGTATATGACACCCGCATCACAACGAGGGGTAGCCCCTGGGGGTGACAGTACACCCACACACAAAGGAGCAACGGTTAGGCTTAGACAAGCTATACAAGAAGTACGGCAATATATGGAGCACGCCACTTGGCACCATTGATCAAATCGCAGAAGACGCCCCGAAAAAGTAAAACCACAACAAAAATCAGTCCACTCACTCGTTGCTTGATACTCCGGCATCCATCCCCACGCTCCCCGGATCATCTCCCATGCCGTCCCCTTCGTCATCACTGATGTCGGGTTCCTGACCCCTAAGGTTGCGACGGGTGGCCGTGGCACTTCTGCGTGCCGCCGGTCGCGCGGACCTTGTGACTCCACCGGCGCTCTGATGCGGCGCCATTGGGTTATAGCGTTCCCCGCGGCCATAACGATGGGAAGTCGAGGCAGACGAAGGCGGGGAGTTCGTTGAACTCCTTCCGCTGTCACGGACTTGGCCGCGTGTAGTCGGGGAGGTATGACCATTGTCCTCCATACTATCCATGTCACTACTAGACATGCCTGGGTGGTACATGCCACCGGGGCCCGGGTTTCCGTGGGTGGGTGACAGGGTGAGAGGTGGCGATATCGTCAAATCGTGACCTTCGAGAGGAGTCAAAGGCCGCCCTGCGGAGCCGGTTGAGCCAGAGGTGAAGCTGGGGGAACTTCCTGGGTGCGAGTGCGCTTGGGCGTAAAGATGTGGCGGGGCAAAAAAATTTGGGTTCGCCGAGTTGTGTGATGTGCCCAGAGCGAGAGCGCCAAACGCACCAAGGCGCGGAGATGAGTCTGATCCGATATTAGGGCGGTTCTCTTTGACAAGAAGTATGTCCTTACCTGCAAAACCACCGTAGTTTGTGAAGGCCTCGAAGCCGCCAGTGCCAGGCGATCCAGACGACTCAGCGTGGAAGTCGTAGGAGAAATTTGGAGGAGATGAATCAAGACTAAATTCTGGCGTTTTGGATTGAGAAGACTCCATGGCGGCTGTTAGGGTGAAGGGCAAGGAGGAGGTGGTAATGGGGGGAGAATCCTGGTCAAGATCAGGCGAGGGAATTGAGAGAAAGAGGTCAGCGGGGGAGATTGTGCTGATCGTGGTGGGCAACGGAGGAGGCGGGGAAACGCCTTTTGAAACAGAAGGTTACAAGGACAAGAAATAAGTCAACACTGGTTGTACAGCGTCGGCGTTGGTAACAACAGCGTGATGTAAACAATAAGAGTAACAATGCCGAGAGAAAACAAGACAGAGACCGGAATGGACGACAGCGAAGACCGAGCGACGGGAAGGAGGAAGGGGGAAGGGGCGGGCTGAGGATGGGTGAAGGGAACACCTGAGCGCGCGAGACTATTATAACTACAGGACGTGTGTCCCAGAAGGGAAGCCCCGAGAATGGAACTGAACCTGAATAAACATGAAATTGGGAAGCACAGTGATGCCTCGAGGCAGGTCGGGTAAGATAGTCGCCTACCCACCCGGAGCGAAGCCGCCAGTTTTTGCCAGATCTGTGGGGAAACACTAGCGAGCACTTGAAAGCAGCGAGAAGGAAATAATTCCCATACGCCAGCGCAGAATTATCAGGCCAAGAAGGAGCTCAAACTGACGAGTACGGTAGCGTGATGTTGAAACCCCGCTCGACGGTAGCTGAGAGCTGTGCCGCTGGATCTTTCACACTGATTTCACGTCCATGTGCATCTCATTCTCATTCGCACTGCTTTGCTAGAGATGTAAGCTCTGCTACCCCTACGACTATATCGCCTAGAATGAACTCTATCCCATTCCATCATCAAGCTGGCACGTCGACCTCCAGGTTATCCGCAGTCTAAGCCAGATCTACGAGCTGATCCCTTTAATGAAATGGTTCCGCGCACCTCTAGTTACTTTCTACAAAATAACCTTCAAAACAAATAAACTCAGGAGAGATGTCCTCGTGATCAGCATCGGATCCCTGTCACCCGGCTCGCCGGAACGAAGGACTTTTGACTCCTTTTGTCGCACCTCCGTGTACATCTGGAGGTCGTGGGTTTTTTCTGTAAGCCGCTTATCAGACTCTAGAATCTGCCAAGGCACTGAACGAAGGCGCACAGCTGCACCGTGGATGCATGCCCCGAAAACACTTAGCTCGACGTGCTTTAGTGACATTTGTACCGTTGTAATACTCAACGCGGTCAATGATACACCTTGTTTGTCCTCACTCTCAGCCCCGCGCACAACACGGTGTAGGTAATTTTCCCAAGTTTATTTGTTTCTTATGAGTTCATTTCACCCAAGTTATTTGCCGTAATCTTCTCATGGATCACCGGTCTTCTGCTGACGCACAAGCACTTCTGCCTCGAGGCAGCCCCACCATTTGGAGCCCTTTACCCACGATCTGCGACCCCTGTATTTTTGCGCCAGAGCAATCTATCCACATATTCAATTGTCTCTTTTTACAGTAATTCGGCCCCTTAGACGATCGGGAAGGACCCCTGATCCCCGAATTGAGACCGCCAGTGACTGTGAATTCAGCAGAGAGTGCAGTTCTCAACCGGGCTCTGTAAATAAGTGTCATAGCCTCTCAACTCTGCCCTTATATATATGTATGTATGGTGATTTAAATTTAAAAGATGAGAACTATTTCCATGGTGCCCAAAGGTTTTTGGTTGTGTAGTAAAGTTATTATGTTTATTTATGACTTCATTGAAGCCTATCCTCACTTCATTGATCACAAGTTAGGACCAAGTATGATTTGACTTTTGAATGTGAATCCCATAAGTCAACAATCATAAGTATTTCACTTTTGGATATTGTCGAGATTGCATTTTTAGGGTGAATATGTAATGTCAGTGAAAATATGATCTGTGAATATAGTAAATAGCTGGATAGTATGTTTAAACAAGGATACTTGGCTTATGCAGCTATGCCATTCAAGAAGTAATTCCAGGATTAAGCTACCATCAGTGAATAATTCACAAAGTTGTGTAAATATACATGAGTCTTCAAGGAAAGTTTTCTCCAATGGTCAAAAAATTTGTGATGTGAACTGATTTCTCATATCTTTGGAGAAAGATTAGGGCATGGCGAGCTCAATTTTTGAACTATAACACTGAAACTTGAAATAATCACAACTCACACAATTTTCAGCCATTTTGTATAAAAATTCTTTGTCACAATCACAAAATCAAGAGCTATACACTGATTACCTCCATACCTGGATGTAATGGTAGGTTTACTCATGCTCTTCCCTATGTGTTTGTGATGAACCACTATGTGTGGGGTGCCTGCTCAGACCAGCTGGCCTTGTGGCCCTCATGTGGAGATCTTATAATGTAGGTGTTGCTACCTGTGTAATGGTACCACCTCAACTTGACTTGATATGTATATACATGTGTGTATACAGTATACCCAATGTGTTCAACTTGTATCTGACAATACAAAAGGTCAAGCCCCTTAGCAGCTAAGGAAACCCAATGTTATGGATAAGCTTGGGAAGGATGGCAATCTAATACCACAGGAATGCCAGTGCCACATGGATAATAACTTCTGCCTGCTTTGTGGAAAGGAGGTCACATCATATGCAATTGCCCAAGGTCCACCATGTGAGAGGAACCTCTGTTTTCTCTGCAAAGTCCTTGCACCCTATGTTCCACCCAGTGTGAACATTCCCACACCCTGCCAAAGTCCTGAGAAGTGCATGCATAGCATACACACCCCAGCCAAAGTCAATCCCACCAGACACCACTTCAGCATTGGGCCTCTTGCCCCCAGAGCTTCGCAGGTCTTTCTCCCAGCAGCTTCTGAACACCTCCTTGGCCCTGTCTGTATTTCAGCACCCCTGTGGCTTATGTGATTCAGGCTTCAGCAGTGCAGAGTTATGATGCCCAAAGTATATAGTTGTTAGCTAGTGGGTGAAGGGATCCTCAGAGTTTTCTCTTAGGATTTCGCCTTTGCCAGTGCGCCACTTGAGTGTAAAGTGTCTGCTTAGGTTGCCCTCACACACCAGGGCCTAAGCAGCTAAGGCCTCTCATGGGAAGGTCTCTGAAGGTAAAGCTAATAACTCAGCCCAGGCCTCCAAGGTGAAAAAATAGTCAACAACCCTAAGGCCTTCATGCATTCTGAGGGTTGTATTGACCCAGGTTATGTACTAAGGGAGGTTAGACCCAATACTTCCACTTCCTCTGATTCTATGTCTCTTGTAATTAGTTTATGTTCCAATTCCATTCTGAGTGTTTCTTTCAAAACTTAGTAGACTCCAGTTCCACACACTGTTTCAATAACTCTGTTTTTGTTCATGAATATGATCTGAAAACACAGTCTATTTCATCTATACCACTTTACTTGTTTGATGGTAGTACAAGATCAGTGATTACTGAATCTTTAGAATAACCTATCCACATCCCCCATAGACACACGTTCTATAAACTTTTATGTTACTATTAGATATGTTTGTTTGGTAGTTCTCGGATATAACTGGTTCACCTGCTACAATCCATTGACTGGGTATTGGGTAGTATTATGTTCCAAACCACCCATCTGGGCATTCCAGTGGACCCTCTGTTAGCTTTAGCTTATGCTTCTTCAGCAAAGTCTGTCTTGAGCCCTGCATCCCCTGTGGTTACCCTCTTAAAACTTAACATTGTCTTGATCAATGCAACTGTGTTCACATGCATCTGTAAATTGGAAGGACCCAGTGTTTCCAGTTGAACCTTGCCACAACCTAAGTATTGGGTCATTCAGCTACATTTACCCCTGAACTAGTGGATCTGAAGGATATCCCAGAGGAGTATCATGACTTTGCTGATGTCTTCAGTAAAACCAAGGATAACTGACACCTTGTTACCCTACCAACCCTATGATCTCAAAATCAATCTTGAGGAGGGGAGCTACTCCCCCTCAACCTCTATTGTATTTGCTCTAGCTCACTATACTTCAGGAATTCATTGATGAGCATTTGAAAATGGGTTTCATTTTGCCCACTTTGTCCTTGCATGGAGCTTCAATACTTTTCATCAAAAAGAAGAACAGCTATCTGCTCTCCCTGAGTGCCAACTTACTGGATGCACCTTGGAAGGCTCATATCTATACTAAGATCAATCTTCGGCACATGTACCATCTAGTCAGGGTGGCCAAAGGAGACAAATAGAAGACAGCATTCTGGACCTGTTATGGTTCATTTGAATGGCTAGTCATGCCTTTTGGTCTCACCAATGGCCCCACAGTTTTTCAATGTTTCATGAATGATGCTCTTGGAGGATTACTGGATCAATGTGCTGTTGTCTATCTTGATAGTATTCTGGTCTACTCTGATGACCCCATTCAGCATAGAAAATGTGTCTATAGAGTGCTTCATCACCTCAGAAAATACAGCCTCTACACCAAAGCAGGTAAATACAAATGGCACCAACACTCCATCAACTTCCTCAGTTGTATGCTATCAACCAATGGGTCAATGGTGGCAGATGAGAAAGTACAAATGATCCAGAAATGGCCCAAACCTCAGAAGGTTAGAGATATCCAATCCTTCCACAGCTTCACCAATTTCTACTGTTGTTTCATTTACAATTACTCAGACATAATGGTTCCACTCACTCAGATCAATAGGAAGGGCACACCTTGGCTTTCACTAAAGAATGCCAGGTGTTCAACTACTTACTGTAAAGAATGCATTCACTTTGTCTCCAACCCTTACACATGATTCATGATCAACTTCTGGTTATGGAAACTGATGCCTCAGACTATGCCCTTGGTGCTATCACCTCAGTGTTTGATGCTGAAGGTGAATTACATCCAATCACCTTCCATTCCTGGACATTTTCTGGTGCTGAGCTTAATTATGATATCCATGACAAAGAGCTACTGGCAATCTTTAAGGTGTTCAAGTGTTGGAGACACTACCAAGAAGGTTCAGCAGCTCAGGTAGATGTCATATGACAACCTCTGACTTTGAGTACTACCATTCAAACATGATCATGTACTCTATGTTTTTGGAGCTGGCTATGGATATCTTAAACAGCTTGAACTCTGGGCTGGCTTGCAATTACCTAGGTGAGTTTGACATAGCAAGAAACATTTTTATACACTAGAGAATACATTCTAAGCTTTATATGAAAGCCCCAGCTCTCCAGGATTTTTCAGTGGCTTGGCTTGAAGCCATCACAAATAGAGCCAGCTACCAGTAGCCAGCACAGAGCCAAAGCCAAACTGCGGCAACACTAGTTTCAAGTAATCAAATAACCCACAGGTCAAAGCCTCACAGACCTAAGTACCTTGTGGAATTTGTCAGTAGTCCTGAACCTGTGGGTTTCAAACCCATGAACAACCTTACAATAAGCTGGAAACATTAGTAAAAGAACAGCAACTTGCTCTCTAATTGCTTATGGAGATTATAATAACTGTCTATTACAAAAATAACCACCACTTATAATACTTATACCCACTTGGTATAGGGCTCAAGTTTCTTTATATAATGATGTCAAAGAAGTCTGTATGTACAGATTGATAAATCAGTGCAAGTTTCCGGTTTTCCCCCCATATTTGAAACCTGATTCCAAAACCGACATCTAGGAAATCACCGGGATCCTGTCCGGCAATCCTCGATTAATACTAGTAGGCATTTGAATTCCGTTATTTATTTTAGCTCAACTGCAGCCGAGAACTTCTGATGAGAACCAAAGATTTTCACCCGTGCGTGTGATGAGTGCGTATGTTTCATCCAAACGAACGTCCAGGCTTGATTTAACTTCGGTTAACATTCGTAGCATCATGTTGAGCACGTCTCCAGCCAAGGGAGTCCAACTCATGCTCGAATCAGCCCGCTGCACAATTAAATGATCCTGCGTGCAACAGCGTGTCTGTTCCGTTCTTATCCAATTACATTCCGTCTCCAAATATCCCAGGCGCATCGATCATAGATCTACTTTCACATTGAGGGGACGATCCCATACACATGGTGGTGCCGACGACAGAAGTGGATATTCTCGGAAGCCTTTAATTCTGCCGTGTATACGATTACGTGTACGTGGAGATTATGATGCGACATCTACTCAGAGTTCATTGTCCTCGAGCTGATCAGTGTACGCGAAGCAATTTGCCGGTGACACAATTACATGCAGTCAGTGTTCTTGCTTCTCCCGCCGCTCTCCGGCCTCCGCCTCCACATCGATTTCAGGCTTCCCGCTTATTTCAAGAAACCTTGTCTCGATTTCATCATTTCCGAACTTCTCGCGAGTCAGCTTTGATACTAATATCGCCCACCCTATCAATGGTCAATAGAATGCCCCTCAAGGCTGTTCTGAATTTAAGGACTGCGGCCATTGTCGTCGTGTAGGTCGTCGTCCTGCTTTCCTGGACAAACGCGGGGTAAATGATATCATATGATGGCAATGACTGAGCGGAGCATCGCTCGCGATCTTTCATGAAGTGGCAGAAGTGAAACTTCAGAGTCATCACAGGTCATGCAGGAGCGAGGCAAAAATGGGTTTAATACAACACGTGAGGAAACTGCATACTGATTAACTTTAGGTGGCTTTGGATGGTTGAGCATCGATATCAGGATTAAATATATCGTGTTTCTGTTGATCACATCGTAATGTACACGGAAACTCCCACACGTGTTCGACTTTCAACGCCACAAAGATGCCTGAACCACATCCGGTAAGTCTGCCCTCCTACCAAACAACACAATCATTATATCACAAACACCCATAGTGCGGTGCTAATTCTCTATATGGAATTTCGCCTCAAAGTTTTTCCTCTCTTTTTGCCCAGTTTCATCTCTCTGGTCTCACCAGTATCCTCATACACAGAAGGTAACCGGTTCTCCTCGTCCCACTCGTCCAAGAGCGTTAAGGCAGCCTGATACCCCTTCTCTTGGATCTCCTCGAACTTTCCGAACTGCATCGTGCCATACTGCCCATGCTTGATCAGTGCCGCTGTGATTGCTGCGATACACCGGACGAACCTCTTGCACGGGCATTGCCATGTACAAACAGCCTTTAGAAACCTTCGCCTCCTCGAGAGTCTTCACACTCGAGACGCTAAATCATGACGCAAGATTTCAATTATATGTGACTAGTGGCTGCGACGCAGTACTTACTAAGCTAAGCGACTCTGAATCTCCGTGATTGCAGGAATGCTGCGTGTCGAAGAGAACGGGTTCCACCGGTTAAGAAGAATCCACCACCCGGATACTGTATCGCCAAAATTTCGAGGCGAGTTGTCGTCAAGCTATAGATATCGAGTGATGTCAATGCGTAAAATTAGCAATATAAAGTGGTCCCAACCCCTGCAACGTCCACCGCAATCACTGCGCTGGCCCCAAGCGAAAACATCGTGGAGACCTTTGTCGCTGTCAGGAACAATTTAATCCCTCAGCTTAACTATGCTTACAGGCAAATTATCGACTAAATATCAAGAGTTAGACAACATATCTCAAATAGCAGGTCGGACGTACTGTACCCCCCGTCTACTAGCATCCCACCGTTGTCGCACAGAGGTGGCAACAGACCTGCTAATGTCATTGACGCCCCTGGTAAGCAAGCATCAGGCGGAGATTAAACAAAACTATCTTCAGTTCAGCATACTGATGAAACGCCATGCGTAGCCTGTTTCATGGATCTCCATGCGGGAGGTCAGAATATTGGACGTGTTGCAAAAATAAGGCAACCACATGTCCTCAATATGAAGACCATAGAATGCCTGTGGATGAGTAAGTGACATATGCAAATCAGATAATGGTGATTAGGTGCCTTGTATACAGCTCTATTGAATTCATGACCCTGGGGCATAGGATGAGAGTCGGAGCATACTATCACCCATGCTCATGAACGTACAGTCGTGTATGCCACAACGGGCCATGTCACATCAGATAAAATGCGCCAAATATTGGACATCCTAGAGCTAAACTGTTTGGCACGGACAGCACTCGCCAGAATATCCACGTCACGCGCATACAGTCCCCCTACAAATGCACCAATACTGGTACCTAGAGCAAAATAAACGAAAAACAAAATATGGATCCCACAGAGAATCTCACCTCCAACATAGTCAATTGGTATGCTGAACTCTTCAAAAGCTCGGAGGGCACCCTATCATGGATTGACATCAAGAAAAGGCTACACAAAATTTTTAAAACAGACCAAGTGAGCTATTCCCCTCGCTCCCCCTCCACCCAATACAATGCCCACCGATTTGCCACATAACCGACGTGCAAGTCGTGAGAAATCACTGGCATACTCTGCCCTCCGTGGACGAGGTGTCACACTCGAGCGGCGGTATTTCTGCAGTCCACTCTGAACTCTAGATTTCAGAATTTTCAAGGCAACTACGGCTGCGGGATCATGGGGAGCAGGTGCAGGTCTTGAGAGCGGCATTCTCTTGGTCATCTATAATAACAGACATAAGTATCAGTCCGGAGGGAAGCGGCCTTGAACTCGCCGATAGTTCCACATGAAGGTGAGCGTGTACCCATGATCGATTCTGCATGAAATCTGTTAGATTTTTATTATAGAGTTTGAGCCTTGATCACCTTCAACCATTCCCGAGTGGATCCTGGATGAACAGAGCGTTCGGGATGTAATAATACGAGCTCCTTCCTGGCAGTTGTCTTCATAGACAGGAGCAGCCGCTCATACTCCCCAAGGCTCGGGTCATCTCCCATGCCTACAACCATCACATAATCGGCCTCCGTTGCGATTAGAATACACAAAGCCTACGAAGACAAAATAGTCATACCTGTCTGATGCATGTCTGGGTCCATGGGGAGTTTACTGGGGAATCAGCAACATACAATACTATACGGTATCGCTGTTCAAGGTCTGCCAACCATCCCGCAACCTTGAGTTTGCCCATACGCGTGAACGCATGACGCCCAAGATGCTGCGTCACGGAGGCCTGGTACAAGGATGATGTTGGCGCACCGATCCCTTCTAGTGCTGTATGTAATTTCTTGGCAAAGGTAGCAACAGGAACATCCCGTGTTGCTGGGAGTATAGTTACAGTTTTCAGATTAAAATTATTGCGCGCAAGCTCCGAGGATCTAGCAGTGGAAGAGTTTTGCATGGGTGCAACCATTTTAGTTCGTACCCCTGAGGCAATCTTCCGAAGCAATCTGACCAAAATAAGTGAACCAGTCAGGCCAGCACTGACTGATTACTCACTGGACAGTTGTTTGAGGATTCCTGGGGAAGTTTCATGTGAAAATTTTACAGCTAAAGTAGGACAACTGAGCGCACCGTGCCGAAATTGCATTAAATAATGTCAGTGGCATACGGGCGAGCTCTGAGTCGCGAATAGCGTGCAGCGTCGTCGTGCGTTCCGAATTCGTGATGACGTCAAGTTCCCCAGCAGTGTCGCCTTGTCCGTATTCTGCAACAATGTCAACACCACCTCCCTCTCTGTCCAGAAAAGCTCGCAGCCGGCCATTTAGCACAATGTAAAAACTATCGCTAGTGTCACCGGGTCGCCAGAGCACTTGCCCCGCCGTGACTTGCATCCAATCAAGTGATGCGTCAATATGTAGTACTATATTGATACTGTCTGTGAGCTGTCTTCTTAATCAGAAGGTGGCAAGAAGATACAGACCAAGGGGGGACAAAAGCGAGATCAGCCGTTTGGCGAGAGTTAAGAGGACGATTGGCCTCTTCTCTAGCAACCGCTCTAATGCATGTGAAGGGAGAAACCCAACATATGCATCTGTTTTCGCCCGAATATCCACATAAGATGCGG
>QFFB01008467.1:0-15280 GCA_003316465.1 Ramaria cf. rubripermanens
TCAACGCACATGCCATATTCGGCATCACATTTACGAAGGAATCAAAAAAAAAAAAAAGGGGATATATAGATATTAACAGTGTTCTTAGTACACTACTGTCATTCCTTCTGCACTTCTGCACATACTGTGGGACTGTGCTACATTACTTGATTGCTCCATTCTGAAGTCTTGGGATCCTGTGATTGTTCAAGAGGTGCAGCATATAAGCTGAAGCTGAAGTCCCTTCCAATCTGTCTTCTGTTCTCCATCTTATGGTTTACATGCCCATAACAGTATATTTGAAGTTCAAGTCTTGACACTCACCATGCCCCCTTGAACAATGACTACTGCCACTTGTGCTGGCACCATTGAAATGGTTGGACTCTATACTACTTGGAGAGCCCACACAAGACCCCATTGCCCAGGCCCTTCTGACAATCCCATGAGTCCCCTTAACCCTGACACTACCATTTATACACCACCCTCATGTCCCTGTAGTATTCTGCCACAAGGCCATATTAAAGATCTTCCAGACAACAATCCGCCTGACAACTCCAGAGATAATGGCAATGATGATAATGGTGATGATGATAGTTACCTTCCTGACAATGGAAGTTTGCACCATTCCACTCCCACTCCGAGAAACCACAACCCTGCCAGTGGTCCCCCTGGTGGTCCCCCTGGAGGTCTCCCTGGAGGTCCCCTGGAGGTTCCCCTGGAGGTCCTAGTGGTGGACCTCCTGGCAGCAACCCCCCTGGAAATCCTGTACCTGTGGCCCAGGCCAACAACCTTGCATGGGCTATTTCTCTTCTAGCTGGAAACTTACAAGCACCCTGCCAGGCTAGCCCCCAGACAAAAATCTGTGAGCTGGATCAGTTTGATGGCTCCAACCCAAAGAAACTTCAACCCTTCCTTGTCCAACTCCAACTCAACTTCCATGACCACCCCAATGCTTTCCAACAGGATTCTATCAAAATCAACTATGCCCTCTCCTACCTGCATGGAACAGCACTTGACTATTTTGAGCCTGCACTAATGGACCCCTTTGTTAGATCCTTGAGATCTAACACCGAGACTCCGAACCCCGAAGTAACTATTATGTTCCATTTTAGTTCTTGCTGTTTGCCTCTTAAAGTATAATCCTTACTCATGACCCAAAGTAGAATACTTGTACCCCACTCAATCTGAACCTCTGAACCTATTCTGAACTCTGCTTGTTATACACCTCTTATATCCTTCTTGTTATACATTCTTAGGATACAATTAGTTTACAAGGTATTAATAGTTCTCCAATCTTGTATCCAGTTCTTTAGTTCGAATATTAACTTATTTCCTCATTACCACCTCCAGTCCTCTCGCATCACTATCCCCATAGTTAGATACTATTAGTGATAACTCCGAGTCCGAACTCCTGGACTACCTCTGATACTCTGATCTCTGAAATTAGGGACCAAATGATAGTAGGTGGCACAACCCATAAGTTGAGGCCAAGTCCCTACCCCCTCGTATTGCTTTGAAGTCCAACCTCCGAGTCTCCGACCTCCGAAGTTCCAGGTAACGTCCGTGAACTTAACACCCTTCCAAACTCCAGATTGGGCAGATGACTATTGTGACTTTATCGTGGAGCTATGTAGCAACTTTGATCTGTTCAATGCAGAAGCTGATGCCAAAAATGAACTTGGCAAGCTCTGCATATGAGAAACTCACAAAATCACAAAGTACATTGTCAGCTTCCAACAACTCACTATGAAGGTCCAATGGGGCAAAGCTGTGCTATGCCAACAGTTCTACCTAGGTCTTCCATCCCACATCAAGGACAAAATCGCTCATGTTGGTAAACCCAACACTCTCACTGGACTTCACATGCTAGCTCAGTCTGTTGATGCCCACTACTGAGAACGACACTCTGAGATCTCCCATAAAGACACTAGTCAGAGCACCTCCAAGATGGAGAAATCCTCTGACAAGAAACCACAGTGCTCAGATAAGAAGACCTCTAATTCCAATAATTCCAGTTCCACTTCCAGAAACTGGAACAACACTCCCTCTCCACATGGTAATGCAACTGCTTCCAGTTCAAATACCAATGCTTGCAAGATGTTAGATCCCTGAGATGTAACACTGAGACTCCAAGCCTTCGGACCTCCGGACTCCACAGTGACTATTATGTTCCATTTTAGTTCTTGTTGTTTGCCTCTTAAAGTATAATCCTTACTCATGACCCAAAGTAGAATACTTGTACCCCACTCAATCTGAACCTCTGAACCTATTCTGAACTCTGCTTGTTATACACCTCTTATATCCTTCTTGTCATACATTCTTAGGATACAATTAGTTTACGAGGTATTAATAGTCCTCCAATCTTGTATCCAGTTCTTTAGTTCAAAAATCGACTTATTTCCCCATTACCACCTCCAGTCTTCTCGCATCACTATCTCCATAGTTAGATATTATTAGTGATAATTCCAAGTCCGAATCTCTGAGCTACCTCCGATACCCGACCTCTGAAACTAGAGACCGAACGATAGTAGGTGGCGCAACCCATAAGTTGAAGCCAAGTCCCTACCCCCTCATATTGCTTTGAAGTCCGACCTCCGAAGTTCCAGGTAACGTCCGTGAACTTAACACAAGACTACTCCTGACCTCTCTGACAAGATAGGAAAGGATGGCAAACTGACTAACCAGGAATGGCAGCACCACATAGACAACAACCTTTGCCTCTTCTGTGGCAACTCTGGTCACATGGCATGTGAATGCCCCAAATCCAACTCTTCCACAAACAAGTCCAAAGGCTGTGCTGCAAAAGCCACAGAAGACAAACCCAAGGCAAACACCACTCCAGAGCCAAAAAAAATAGTCAGCAGTCCTCCAACCTCCACATGAGCTAAAGGCTGTGTTGACCTCATTCATATGAACAATGAGGTTTGACTCAATGCATCTGCTCTTTCCACTTCCAACTCCCTCACAATTCCGCTCACCTCCAACACTGTTATTGGCCCACCCTTCCAGACCTTGGTCAATTCTGGTTCCACTCACTGCTTTCTTGATTCCAACTTCACACTCAAACATAAACTCCATACCTCCAAGATTCCATCTATGCTGCTCCTTTTTGATGGTTCCTCTAACTTGGAGATATCTGAGGCAGTGGACCTGTCAATCCATTTTGCTACTGGAGACACCTAACAAGTTATGTTTTATGTTACTCCACTTGCTGCTAGCTGCTCTGTTGTGGAAGGACATAATTGGCTTGCCCACTACAATCCATCAATTGACTGGGTTTCAGGTCATATCAAGTTCCGCACCCTGGAGTCTGCTCCATCTCTTCCAATGTCTCTTCTGCTAAGGATGGCTACCACCTCCTTCCAGCCTCCACCCATGGACTTGCCTCCACACTCCAGTCCTCCAGTACACCCTCCATCCTCTAAGCTTGAAGCACCCTGAATCCCTCTGGTAAATGCAGCCATGTTCTGCTGTGCCCAGAAACAAGAAGGGTTGTAAACCTTCCAGCTTCAACTCTCTGACTCCACCTCCATGAAGGCCCACTCTGCTTCTGCCTCCACCCTGGTGGATATGTCTTCTGTCCTGGAAGACTACCACTCCTTCTCTGACATATTCAGCAAGGCCAAGGCCAACATTCCTGTGGAACATTGCCCCTACAACCTGAAGATTAAACTAGAAGAGAACTCTGCTCCACCCTTGGGATTCCTTCTCCCAGAGTGAACTTCAGTCCCTCTGCAAGTTTGTTGATGAACACCTTAACATGGGTTTCATCTGTCCATCCCTGTCTCCACATGGTGCTCCCATTCTTTTCATCAAAAAAAAAAAGGATGGAACACTCCACCTTTGCGTCAACTTCTGTGGTCTCAACTGAATCACCAAAAAAGATTGTTATCTGCTTCCACACATATCTGACTTATTGGGAACTCCATGCAAGGCCAAGATCTACACCAAGATTGACCTCTGGCATGCTTATCACCTCATTCATCTCTGTGAAGGTGACAAATGGAAAACTACCTTCCACACCCACTACAGCTCCTTCAAATAGTTGGTCATGCTGTTGGAGAAGCTAGTGTGCTAGCACAAGCTAAGCTGAAAAGTCTATTTGTCATCCCAGTCACATGATACCTATGTGCCTGTTACAGATTCCCCCCCAGAAATGAGAGCATATCCTCATGCTTCAACTCTAAATGTATGAAGAATGAAATGATTGGAGTGTGATTCAATATGGTCAATGAATGGATGATGGTGTGGATAGATATTGATTTAGACAAGAGAGATGTTTTTGAGTAAAATAAACACGAATAATCATAAAAACAAAAAAACTGTCAAGTCAAGTCAACTAGCCTGCTTGTGGTCTCATATTCAGCTTCCTTTCCTCATCACCTAGAGCTGATCCTCTGTTTGGAATGAACAGGCACATGCATCAACCATGGATGAATATGCCTCCTTTGGACATACCAAGTGGACAAAGGGTATACAAGTTTACATGGTGCTCTGTAACTCACAATGGGGCTGACCATCATGGTGCTAACTTGTTCTGCACCAAGAAGGATTGATCCATCTTGTCATTGTATACCTGTACCAAATCTCCCTGTCAGAACTCAAATGGTTCGACATGTTTGTCAAACCATTCCTTGCGTGTGATGGCATGATCAATAGCACAGGCAAACCCATCATTACAGAGGGTATCAACAAAAGCCATATGTATTTCAGCTGATGCCTCCATAGCTGTCTCTGCCCCTTCGCTTGCATTTGTTGGCTGTGTCATCATTGTCATTCTGAAGAGTAGCTCTCATGGAGCATAATACAATGAGGGAAGAATCCTTGAGTTCAAGGTTTCCACAGCTAGTTCCAAATACTCCAGCCAATGACTTGGAACCTTCAATGCTGCTTCCACCATGGTCTCTCCCATGTCATCTTCAATGAATGTAGGGTTACATAAATGGTGTAAACATCCCAATAACCATTTGTTTGCATCCTCAACCAGTCCATTGGCCCAGGGAGAATAAGGGGGTGTTTTTGAGTATTCTATGCCCTTGTCTTTGCAAAAGTCAAATACTTTCTTGCAGTCAAAGTGCGATCCCCCATCTGTGGCCGGATGTTCAGGCATCGAATACTGTTGTGTGATCTGTCTCAACGAGTCCACAGTAAACTTCCTGATACCACTGTTCGTTGACTTGAATGCCCACACAAACCTTATGTAGATGTTGATGAACAATAAGATGGTTTTGTACTTGTTCTTCCCCACCAGCAGTGAGAGATAATTTTCTGTGACCATTTGAAATGGTTGGTCTCTTGTGACCGGTTGTAACAGAGTGTTCATGTGTCTTCCTCCAAATGCCTTGCATGTTGAGCAGTTTTGTATGGCCTCTACTATGTCCCTTCACATTCACAGCCAAAAATGTTCTCCCTGTAATGCATTCTCACACAATTCTTGGCCCCAATGTCCTCATGCATGGCACTCCTCTGCTAATTGTAAACCTTCCCTCACTGGCTGACATTCCACTTTATCTGCCCTGTATGCATATTTCCCCCCAATCCTCCATAGTTTGCTGTTCTCCACCATATAATCCTGGGCCCGCCGCCTTGCTTGACAGTTTTTGGCCAATGTGGTCGTCCCCAGTAAAGATGCACTAACAGGAATAATACCTATCAGCCTGCATGCAATGGTCCTTCTACCTGGATGGTCTATAATGCAGTTATTCATAGGCAAAGAGACTACAGCTGTGGGTTGACTAGTACTGAGAACGTGTCATACAGCCTATTCTCTGGGATATAACACAGGTGACTTCTTGTGATGGCTTCATGCAACATATGACATAGGACTTGTGACATGTGACTTGTGATGTATGTGCGGCTATGTCCTGTGACAAAGCTTCAACTTGGTGCCCTAGACTTGGGACTTGACTTGGACTTGAGCATAAGACTTAAGAGAAACTTGACTTGAGAACTGAACTTGACTTGATTTTGTACAGAAAGAGTGAGCTCTTATATACACATCCCCAAGCTACAATGATGTCATGCACTGCAATGGGTTGAGTCATATGATGAGCAAGCAGTTATGAGTCAGGATGAGTCATGGTGAGAACACAAAAAGGGGGAACAAGGGAGATATTACAATAGCAAAAGTAAGCAAGAATGTGTCAGATAGGGGTAAAGTATGGTGAATGAGTAATAAAAGATCCAAAGATAGAACAAGTATGAGTCATAATGAGAAAAGACTAGCTAAAATAGAAACAAAGTGAGTCATAAAAAGAATACTATAAATATCCACCAATCATAGTTGTACAAATTGTCCACCAACTCTGAGATGAGTCAGAGTATTAGTCATTGCAATTGAGTCATGATAAGAGGGTGACAAATCAGCAACAGAAGTGGCTCCTAATTTTCTCCTTGATCCACTCCCATGATAGAATGTGAGGGGGGGATAGTTGTATACAATCTCGAGGAGTTCTATGTTGAAGGTTGAGACAGATCGATGTGGGAGGGTTTGTTGGGTAAGGAGCCCAAAACTCTGCCTCATATTCTTCCCTTCCTTCATTGTGAATGACCTTGCCTGTATATCCAAGGAATGTAAATGGCTGTGTATCATCTTGGAGAAATACAGAGTCTCCCATGGCATATGATTTTGGAATATAAGGATGTGATTTCTTCATTGATAGCCATGCTGCTTTTGGTGACTGGGGATAAAGCATATGGTGTAGCTTGGAATGTCTTCAAACATCTTCTGAATTGAGTGACTATTATGATAATGAGGGTGATGTCGGAGACTCAAAGGTCTGAAGGGGAATAAGGTCTGAAGCTGTGCTGGTGATTGGCATGGGGATAATGAACTGATTAATCAATGGGTATGGCTGCATCGTCTGGCTGGGCTGAACTGAGATGATAGAATAGCTAAGATGAAATAGATGCATGTGGAACTTGGAGTTTTTAAAGACTCCTTGGAGTTTGAAGCTATTGGATACGTGTCATTCAATTTTCCTTCACTGGGACTTCCAAAGTGGTCAGCCATGCCACAATGCCTGCAAAATATGGATCCTCAGCAAATCTCTCCTTGACTTCTAGCCTGCTCTCTTCCTCCAACATCAGAAACAAATCATTCACCACCCCCTTCTCTGCCTCCCAATCCAGTGCCACCTTATAATCCTCCCCTTCCCCTACTGTCTCCTGTCCCTCTGGCCACTTCCAACTTAATCCATCTGCCTGGTTATCAACTCCTTCTTGGTGCCAAATGTCCAGGATATTCTGGGACACTATGGAGTCCTTCCATCATGCATGTGCTGTGGACAAAGTGTCATTGTTCAGGAAGTCACATAAAGCTTGACAGTCAATGATGATTTCCACTTGCTGTCCAAAAATCACTTTGTTGAATTTCAACAGGGCAAAACAGAGGGCTGCAAACTCTAGTAAAAAAGGGGGGTATCCCTCTTCAATTCTTGATGTGCATTTGGAAGCATATGCCACTGGGAACTCAACTAACTTCTTTGTGTCCTTCTTGCTTGGTACCTCCCACAATTGTGTTAGTGTAGCACCAAAGCCAAAGTGTGACCCATTGCTTGTAACAATGAATGGGCAATCAAACTGGAGATCACAGGATAGGTTCTGTGGTTAAAATGGTTTTGAGACAGGCATATGCCTCTTGCTGGGGAATATTCTACTTGTCTGCTAACAGCTCCATGTTTAGCACCCACTTGTATGCCCCTCTCACGTTCTTGCCCCCTGTCAGCCCTGGCAGGACTTTGACACTTCTCATGAGATCTGTCAGTGGCTGGGCTATCCTCACATAGTCTTTGATGAGGGGACAAAAATGACCTGTGAGTCCTAGAAACCCAAGCAAGTCCAAGGCTGATGTCAGTTGCTCCCAATCAAGGATGGTGGTCACTTTGGATAAATCAGGTGCAACACCCATAGCTGATACTCGTGCCCCTGCAAATAGAACCTCTGTCATGAATAGCTTGGTTTTCAAAGGATTGACAGACAGTTTGGAGAATCGGCATCTCAAGAAGAATTTTTGCAATGCAGCTATCTTGATCTCAAAGACATCTCCTGGCAGTGTGCAATCATGAATCCATGGTTCCATTTCATTGCTGATCATGTCTCCAAATTCCATTGACACCATCTCTTGGAATGTGTTTGGTGTGCCCATCAATTCCCATGGGCATTTGCAGATAGACATAAATCCCTCTCCCAGGCACCTCAAATGCCATGAATGGGATGTCCTCCTCCTTCATTGGTACTGCGTAATATCCATGTATGAAATCAGCAATGGACACACATCGATGTCCTGCAATCCACTGTTGTTTGGCCAGCAGGTCACCCATCAGGAAGGTATGTTGTGGTGTGACTTTGTTCAACCAATAAAGTTCTGACATAACCTCCATTTAATCAGCTTCTTCTCTCCTTTTCCCACTTCCATATCACCCTCCTCTTCATTATCCTTCCACATTGTCTCCATCCCAGCCTTCTTGCACTCCTCATTTGCTCTCCACCTCAGCTTCTCTATTTACATTCCAACTGTTCCCACCTCTTTTGGAGCTAATGTAATATATGACACCCATTTTGCTACTTCTGCTGGTACTTGCTGCACAATGCCACCATTCTCCATGTTTTCCAGAACTCTATACAGCCATGCCCTCTGCTATTCCATAATAGGTTTTTGGCTGACCTGGGTGCATCCTGTTGTCCCAGGTGCAAGATCAAGTGAGTGGTGGATGAACTCTATGGGCCATACTTCCTTGAATTACAGTGCAAAGACATCTGCAAATTCTCTGATCAACTCTGTGAGCTGATAATGTTCTTCTCTTGAGAAGTCAGTCCCTATTGTTATTTTCTTCAATACCTCCTTGACCCTCACTGGATTGAAACGATCCTTCAACTTGCTCTCTTCCTCTACTTCCCTTGCCATCTGTCCCTCTTTCTTGTCATCTGTCAGTTGTTCCATCCTTAATGCTCCTTGTCCTGTACTTTCAGTTTCTTATTTCTCTGCTACAGTGCCATTATTTTCTACTGGGATAACCACTAGTGTGTCCTGTTCTCCGTTGTGCATCCTTGTGACTGAGCCATTTGCTGTAGTTGCAATCAGGGTGTCTGTCACAATATCCTGGACTGCTCCTGCCACTTTTAGCCATGATTTGCCCAGAAGGATCTCAAAGCACCCCTGGAATCAATGATTTCAAAACCTCCAACCACACTTATGTCACCCAGTGTGACATATCCTATCCATTTCCCTGTGGATGGGACTATGGCACCATTGGCCATCCAAGCTCATGTGTGTGATGGTCTGGTATGGTGCACAATTGACTTCCACACATTGCTATCAATCGCATTCATCATTGTGCCTCCATTGCACCCCATTGCACCTCCATCTGCCATGCCTTACAGGTACAGTGGGTATTATTCTCTGCCCAAGATCAATGCCATATGGCAAAATGGGTCTGTCCTGTTGCTTGCCTGACTTATTGAAAACAACAGAATGGGCTTGGAGGAGTGTGTGTATGAGAAAAATGCATTGTTAAAGAGTGAATCATAGAAAGGGGATACAGTTTGTAAGACTCCCCTCAAGGGGTCATATCTTGACTCCCATAAGTTTTTTCTCTTTTCCTCATTGTACTCCTCTGCTTGTCTGCCCCTTCGCCTCCCCAGGGACCCAAATTCAGCCAGGACATGCTGTATCATCTTTTGTGGTCCCAGGGCCATTTATCCTAAGGTTATCATGCCCTGAGATGAAGAGCCCTCTATAACTCTGCCTCTCCCTCTTTTTCCTGCTCCTTCTCATTCAACACAATCATCATGTCTTCCTCTCCTACCTCTATCATCCCCTCCTCTGTCTCCATGAAGAACAATGGCCTTGGCATATTAACATTTACTGGTGTGCATATGAATCACCCCTTTGTTCTAACATTCCTCCTGAACTGCTGTTCTTTTTCTTCCAAGGGATTATTCCTGCATGGAAACATGTTGTGTGTGGGTGTTCCCCGCTTTCCACAACAAGAGCACACATCATTTGCCGGTGGGTGGCTTCCTGGCATAATTGGGTAATTTGAGTTGGCATATGCCACGCCCATTGGGTAGGCCTTCAACCACTCCTCTCTCTCTTGTGCCATCTTCACTTGGTTAGATGGTGTGTCAGGAGTAACTGGGGTAGGTGTATTTTCAATCCATCTGGTGTTTGGGGTGGACAGTGTGGTTATACTCCATTCAGTTCCTATTCTTCCTTCTATTGATGGCTCTGCCTGGTATTGTGGAAGGAATGGTGTCCTAAACCCCAGTCCGTTTGGGGTGTTCTGCTCACTGAATGTCCCTGCAGTACTTCTGAAGTTCATGTTTGCTAGCTGCAGCCCTAACTCTTCCTATCTCCTGTTCATCATATCCAGAGTGTCAAAAACACTTCATTCATCCCTGATTTCTTCAATCATCAATCCCCTCAAGAGATCTGTCTATTCTCCCTTTGTTGCCAATGTGATCAGTGCTGCATCTGGAGCGCCTGTGCATTTTTGTCCTAACTTGAACAGCTCATCCATGTAATGATCATGAGCTTGTATTTTGTGACCTTAAACTTCGACCTTGGTGCTGACCTCCATTATCTCAAAATTGTACATATTGAATGCCTCCCATTTCTCTGCATACAACTCAACTCGTTGTTGTTCTGGTGGCCACTTGATTTCACAAAGAACCCTGATGTTCTGCCAACTCTCTCTTTGTTGTGCTATTAATGTTGTTAGCCATTCCTCTCCTGCTTCTCCAGGCCTCATATACCCTTCAAGCAACGCTGCCCCCAATCTATCTCTTTGCCCCTGGGCAACTGTCATTGTCCTGCCCAGCATCACCAGGTAAAATCTTTTCTTCCACATCTGCGCATCCTCTGTCCCATCCCCCCAAAATAGTTTTAACCCACCAACTACATCTTACCCAGTTATGTCTGTCATTGTTGCTGGTATGTATTGTAAAACTCTCTTAATGGTATTTAGCAGTGTTTCTAATCCTACTCAGGTGCAATGTGCATTTCCCATCTGTGCCTCCAGTGTGATGTAGCAGTCAGCTATTTTGGCTAGTGTATGGATACGAGTGGTAAATATCTTTTGGCAATGTAAGCAGTGAGGAAATTCCTTGGTTGTCACCACCTGGAGAAGCTAGTGTGCTAGTGCAAGCTAAGCTGAAAAGTCTATTTGTCATCCCAGTCACATGATACCTATGTGCCCATTACTCCATTTGGCCTTACCAACGCTCCCGCAACTTTCCAATGTTTCATGAATAATATCTTTGCTGACCTACTTGATGTTTACATTCTGGTGTACTTAGATGACATTCTCTCATCTATTCTGACAACCTGGAGCAACACTGTGATCACATCAAAGAGGTCCTCTGCTGACTCTGCAAGCACAAGCTATATGCTAAAGTGGAAAAATACAAGTTCCACTGTGACATGGTAGAATACCTTGGCTACATCCTGTCTCCCAATGGCCTTACAATGGTGGAAGACAAAGTCAAGATTATTCAAGAATGGCTGGAGCCACAATGTGTCAAAGATGTTCAGTCTTTCTTAGGATTTGCAAATTTCTACCAACATTTCATTTATAACTATTCTGACATTATAGTTCCACTCACATGTCTCTCCAGGGAAGGTATTTCATGGAATTTCAGCCCAGAATGTCACTCCATGTTTGAAACCCTCAAGAAGGCTTTCACAACAGCACTGATACTCATGTTCTGGGTTCCCAAAGCCTGACTTGTTCTCAAGACCAATGCTTCTGACTATGCCCTAGCTGCAATCCTCTTGATGATTTCACCAGAAGATGGAGAAATCCATCTGATCACCTTCCACTCCCACACCTTTTCCACTCTGGAACTCAACTACAATGTCCACAACAAGGAATTACTTGCAATATTTGAAGCATTCAAGATTTGGCAACACTACCTTGAAGGTCCCACCCACCCAATCAACATTGTCACAGACCACAAGAACCTGGAATACTTCACTACCACTAAACCCCTCACTCGCTGACAAGTCCATTGGTCCAAATACCTCTCACAGTTCAACATGGTGATTGATCTGTTTCTGTGCCAGGCAACTCAGAACAAAACCCGACTCGCTCACTCAATGATGGGATGTCTACCCAAAAGAGGAGAGTAGCAACTATGCCAGTGTTAATCCTCACAACTTACACCCCATGTTCACTAACGAACAGCTGGCATCGTCCCTCCAAGCAACTGCATTCCACATTCCACTACTCCATGCCTCAATCATCATCAACACTGAATGGCTCAACTCCAACATCTGTTCTTCACTCCATTCCAACCCCCTTTCCACCAAACACCTCAATGACCCCTCCAGTCATGGATGGTCTCTTGACTCCAATAACCTACTCCACTACAAAACCTGGATTTATGTTCCAGATGTCAACAACCTCTGACTCCATGTCCTCCAGCAGTCCCATGATCATTTGCTCTTGGGACACCTCAGTCAAAACAAAACACTCAACCTAGTATGATGCAACTATACTTGGCCCTCCTCCACACTATGGTCCAGGACTACTGCAAGTCTTGTACTACCTGTATACAGTCCAAGCCACAGCACCACAAACCCTATGGTCTTCTCAAGCAACTTCCAATACTGGAACAACCGTGGAATTCAATCTTGATGGACTTCATTAAAAAGCTCCCAACATCTCCAGTTATGACACTATCCTCATCATTGTAGACTGACTCACCAAGCAATCCATTTCCATTCCAACTTATGACACCATCACTTCCACTCAGCTCACACAACTCTTTGTGATCCATGTCTTCTCCAAGCATGGCCTTCCATCCCATGTCACTTCTGATTGTGGCTCAGAGTTCATATTGTCCTTCTTTTGCACCTTGGGCAAGGCCCTGGATATGGAGCTGCACCTCACTTCTGGCTGACACCCAGAAGGCAACGGCCAGACAGAATGTACTAATCAAACACTCAAACAGTACCTCCATGTCTACTGCAACTATCAGCATAGCAATTGGTCTAACCTCCTTCTGCTAGCAGAATTCACATACAACAACACCCCCAGCACCACTACCAGCATCTCTCCATTTTATGCCAACAAGGGCTACCAGCCAAACCTCACTGTGCACCCTGAATGGGACCTTGCTTCTGCTTGTGCCCATGAATTCATTATGGACCTCAATGAGCTCCACCAACACCTCCATGAAAGCATTGCCATGGCCCAGAAACACTATCAGTCTTCCATGGACTAGAAACATCTTCTGCAACCAGAATTTAACATCAGCAATAAGGCCTTCATCAAGGCAGATGTGAGGGCAACCTAAGCAGACGCTCTACACTCAAGCAGTGCACTGGTGAAGGGGGAATCCTAAGTCATGTATAACTATGTATGATGCAAGGGCATACTGTCATGACTGCCATTTTCCCCACCATGAGTTCAGCAAATTACCTCAATCTCCCCAGTGTCCTTCCATCACACTGATGTTGGTAAGGCCTCCACAGTCTATCCCACTCCTATTCACTGGTCACCAAACATGATCTTCGCCATCATGCCATGATACTTTGCCCTCATTTCGCATCATTCACGTCCACCATGCAGGGTGCAGGGTCACCGAGTGAGGGCAGAAATCTGGTCAAGCCGACAGGTTTCACTATTAGATCGTATCAGCCACCTTGCCCCATGAAGGTATTGTTCAACCCCTACTCCGTGTCCTAGCACATGCTATTCTTCCACAGTGTTCTAAGCCCCTCTCTATCTGTCCCCCCCTGCATTGGCTTTTACTATAAGTACTGCTATTTCCACCTGTATAGTTCTCTAGTTCAATTATCATATGTCTACCTCATTATTTGACTCCTCACTAGTAGAAAAAACCTTGGTACAACATTCCACTACCTCATCAGTCATTGTGTCTATTGGTGAGCTCAAACCTTTGATCTTATTTGCTACACCCCTTTAGGGGAATCGCCAAGACCGCTATTCGCAACACTTTGCAAGAGTGTTTGAATCAGCAAAAGGAACACCTGAACTGGAGTGACCTTTCCTTGGGGACGTGCATGATTCATTGCATACTACTCATGGGTTATTCACTACGACTGTAGGCCCATGTCAGGATTACACTGACATTATATCTTTACTCTAAAATCTGATCTTGACACTGAGGTCATGGTGGTGAAGACTCATGGTCTATTGAGAAGTTGTCCTCCAATGTATCAATCAATGGAGGTGTGTAGTTGATATCTAGGAGACAATGTCACTGAATTGATGATCTACCTTGGTGCCTGCAGGTGGAGCAACTAAGAAAGCTCATTGATAACAAAGTATTTGTTAACCAAAACTTGTGCAAGAATAATGAACCGAACTATATCACCCCTCATCAACGCACACATGGGGGACCTATCCAATGCAACCTGCCTAAATATTGCAGGGACATGTCACTGATCCCAATCAAAATGATAGACCCTGGCTGGCTTGAGGCACACACTAAGCAAAAACAACCATCTTTAATTGATAGGGTTGTGCTGGCTGACATTGTCAAACCTGTGGAGGCAGTAGATGGTGAGAATCCAGGTGGAGAAGATGATGGTGCATAGCAGTCAAATATAAGGAATATATGTATTTAATACCTTCGTCAATTTGCCTAGGACTGATTGCTAACTTGGACCCTGCATTGAGAAATGTCTGACGCTATGTGACATTGACTTGGACCCTATTTTACTGATTGTCTGACACTATGTGACTTTGACTTGGACCATATTTTGCTAATTGTCTAACACTGAGACCCTGAAGACTGCATACTTTTCAATAGAAAACTGTTCTAGACCTGTGTTGCCACCTTGTTAGTAATATACATATATGGCCTCATGCGCCTGATGCCTCTAGTTGATCAAGTTCCTCCTAGCTCTGCTCTGAGAATTAGATGTGAGTCAAAGAGAAAAGTTGTTGGCTTACATGATCTAGAGAAACTGTGACCCACAGTTTGATTTCCTGAAATGTGCAAGGTGTGATGGCCATTTGACTGCTGAACTGCTCCAGTGCAACCACCTCAGGTTCAGCTAGGATGTTAGCATACCAGGTGTCATAGCCCAAGTCTGTGGACCTAGAATGTGAATACCAGAATATACATCACTCATACAAACTGTCAGCCCCACCATATATCCCAATCAAACTCAGGGATCTGCTTGTCCCTGTAGAAGTTGATGTGATTTGTGGTTGGTTGTTATACGATAGGAGAATATAATTCAGGCTTCAAGTGAAGCTGAATTGAGCAGAGGTTTGATATGAGAGAGAACTTCAAGAAAACTGCAATATATGCTAGTTTTATCTTG
>QFFB01008485.1:0-18157 GCA_003316465.1 Ramaria cf. rubripermanens
GGAACTCGAGGACTGACTGAAAGTAGTAGAGAAGATTCCAGTAAGTGCGCGAGATGAAAAAGTGTCAAACCTTCGTATCGGTCAAGGCGCGGTACTTGTTTGGTGTGTCAAGTGCGAGAGTTTCTTCTAAAGGCACCACGAGAGTTGGGACTGTGCCTACAACAAGTATTAAATTCGAAAATCACATTAAATTGGATATACTCGTGCCATACCGCTGGGGTTGATACGGATGTATGCTGGGGAGAAGTTCTCTCCATGCTCTGAGACGTGCATTGGTGCCTACAGTCGATGTATGAGATCTGAGGACATACTCAAATTGACCGTCCTGAGTTCGAGATCATCAGAGCCGTAGCCTTTCTCTTTGCTGTTGGCTATGTGCGTCGATAGATGAGGACCTGCAGGAAGCTCACTTACAGACCAAGCAGAACTATGAAGCAGCATTGTTAGAATGTCTCGGAACGAACGATCTTGTACCTACCTGCTGAGGCCCAGACACTCAGAGGGTTGTAGTAAAGGACTGCCTTTGGAACGGGGGACATGGTGAGGACAGGAAGTACCAGTACTTATGACGTCACCACCTGGTAACTGACGTCAGGCCTATGGCCATGGTTATGGCCGCCGCGTCGACCTGTACTATGATTCGCAAAAGAGGGAGAAATCATCACGTGAACAGCTCGCCTCGATTCGATCCGCGTACCCCGAGACATCTTGGCCATCAGCGTCCCAGACATTGCCTAGTCCTTTTTCGAGGCATAAGCACTTATGGAAATTGCGCCATTCAATGCACGAGGAGTCTGTTAGAAAAGCTTTCAAGAAGGATAATTGAATATTTTACCCCATCTTCCCGTTGTTGAAGGTTGTTGCAGCATTTCGTTGCTAACGGACGACGACAGCCCCTTGTTTTGCATTGCAATCCCGCAAAATACCGAAAGGTGGGCGCAAGGCGGTTTCCTTTTGGGGACTCACAAAGGGCGTTTTCCACATTTGCCATGTCCACGAGGGCCACCTTGTTTTTGCCACATGCCATAAAGCATCTCTTGGATTGCCACCACCTTCAAAACAATCTCGTACACCCCACTCGTAAACACTAATGGAGGCTTCACCACCTACAGCTGCATCTCCCGATGTCGATCCCGCGGAGGAAGTTGACCTCGACGACGACGACGACGACATAGATATACGGGTAGCCAATGGGTATGTCTATCAGTTTCCCAGCAACAAACCCCTCTACACTGCGCATGGTAAATGGTCTTGGGTAAATGACCATGACTTCCTCAGTATCGACGCGGGCACTCCCTTAGGCCGTATGTCGAGTGCCACTCGCCACTTTAATTCTTCATATAGTGACGCCCCTCTGTTTCAGATGGACTTGAAGGCCATGTTAACCTAAAGACCAGTCATATAAACGAACGCAAGGTTGTTTATATCTCCAAGTTGTACGTCGTTCAATCTCAAATCCCGAGAATCTCTGTTCGAAACCATAACAATTTCTCCTTGTAGGACTTCTGTCTGGGACAGTTGGAGATTGTTTTTTGCCTCCCTGTATTTGAACGCTTCCTCTAAATATCTTCGTCCTCTTCAAGGAGACTGTGTCCCATGGATTATCGGTGTGCGCCACTGCCTTGGCGGACGTGTTGGTGTTGCCCAGGATTTACCGCATCCCAAGGGTTGGAGAGAGGCCGACATGTTTCTCGAAGAGTCCCAAAAGGAGGCTGTCATTGCTGCGTACCAAAAACTACACGATCGAGGGATCCTCCATGGGGATGCCGAGTACAGGCACATGTTAATAGGCAATGACGGCAAGTGAGTACCAACGGCTAGCTCGAATTACCTTTTTCTGAATAGAGTCGTCGGTTCGTCTTCCAGAGTCACGATCATAGATTTTGGTTTAAGTCGCGTCCTGGATCCTGACGAGTGGGCTCGAAAAGCAGGCTTGGAAAGCTGTTCTCGTTTATGCCTTCGCAACGAAATGCGCAAAGTCAAGTTCTTGTTGGATTGGAAGGACTCAAGAGACACAGAGTTCCGTCTTGCGAAGCTCCGCAGTGCCAGAGAAGAGAGAGATAGTGCCGTCGCCGATGAAGTGATGAAAGCCAAGACAGATCCGTTCGAGAAAGTCGACGTGCCGAAAGAGCCGATGTCTGAAGAAGAAAAGGTGGTGAGTTCCCACATGAAATGCTGCGTATAATGAGTTATCGACCGCTGATTCAACGAGCAGAATCCCGATGGCGGGCTACGATTGTGTGATCTTGATGTATGGTCACACGGAGATACCTGGGTAGCTCATCGCTATGAAGTTAATTGGACCTCCAAGAGGGCAAAGCTAAAGAAAACGGAGATACCACGCCCATCAATCCCAGCCGAGGAGACGACCAAGGAATCGGTGACCCCCGTTGCCTTGGTTCCCGTCGCAGTGGACTCCAGTCCGGCAACAGCTCAAATGCCTGCTATCGAACCTGCTAGTACGATAGATCCCCCGGCGTCAACTAATTCAAGTGGAAAGCTTCCCCTCCAAGTGGAGCGGCCGATGGTGCCAGATGAGCAGAAGAATGAGCAGGAGAATAGAGGTTTAGAGCGTGCCAATGCGATGATATTTAAATATCCCGCGAGGAAGCGTTCTCTCGAGGAAGAATTAGAGAAGGTGCCAGAGGAACGGACTAATATCAACGTGAAGGGAAAGGCAGTCGCACACAAAACCGACGATATTAACGAGCCTACAAGGAAGCGTCTGAAGATTACGGAGGTGTCCGCCACGCCTGCTCTCGTCTCTATCCCTAATTTCCCATCACGTATACCAGGTGTCGTGAGGCAACCCTTGATCACCGAGGTGCATGACTTTAGTGGCTCCATGATGTCTAGTACCTCCTCGAACGAGGCAGAAGCAAATGACAGTATGAAATTCCCGCTTCTTGATGAAGATGCGGCGGACCCTACACCTTACGAGCTGAATCCAGAGGCGCGCGCGTTCCTACGTGGGGAGGCTGCGCGAGGCTTTGCTCGATTTATTGCGGCCAATACGCGTGTTCAGCCCCTCGAGAGACAGCTGGATCAAGAGAACCACAACCTCGAAATGCGCCGGTCCGAGCTGCTGCGTGTAATGCTCATGCTGCCCAGAGAGGATCGGACCACTATATGGACTAATATGGGCCAACCTGATGCACGAACACTCCTAGGACTTCTTCCCGAGCCACCAGGTTCAATTGAACGGTCGAACGAGCTCCTCGACGTCCAGAGGCAGTTGGAACACACGGAAGCGGCCCCACAGAGCAGTAGCTCGAAGGCGTCCGTGCCAAAAAAACCTTCAATGCTGTCGCGAGAGTCGGACCAAGGCCTTCTCGAGGCTCAAAAGGTGCAAGCCAAAGCGAACTCTAGACAGAAGTTGCAAAGCCGCCTAGATATGGAGCGAAATAAGGATAGCGTCTCCATGCCGCCCCCACCACTCCCCGTCATTCGCTCATCAAGGACCGACTCCCAATCTGACATTCCTCAGAGGTCGTCCATGGCCCGCGTTTCACAGAGGAACACCTCACGGCAGGATAGCACTTCACAAAGCTCACCTGCTACTTCACCCACTCGCAGTGCATCCACGGTTGCTCATGAGCAATCGGTTAGCTCTTCGCGTGAGCATCCATACTACGTACAGCTGAGAAAGGTGATGGACGAGTCCCGCAAAGCTCACCCAGAGCGCATCTTCTCGGTTACCATACCGCCAGAAGTACTGGCGTGGGAAGCCAAAGCGACACGCAAATTCCCTACACCCGAGGGGCCGTCAAAACCAACCAGCAGGGGTATTACCCGGACTCCAACGCCTCATCCTTCTAATACTTTGAGAGGCACGGCGAGCATGTCGCCGACGGTCATCAAGTCAGGGACTTCGAAGGAATCTGAAGCAAAGAGGAAGCGTGAGGATACGGCGGATAGTCAGACATTACGTGCTGCTGATGGGGGCCAAGTCGAACAACGTGACCCGAAAAGGCGCAAGACTGAAAACTGCGACTTGGTATAACGATTACTTACGCGTGTACGTTATAGATTGAGAATTGATTTTTAGTTACTTGTGTATATACGTTTGTCATTGGGTTAACTTTTGCCATTATCATCTACTTGAATGCACGGTTTACATCTGAAAGGACGCGTCGCGTTCTTTGTTTGGTAGACATTAGCGTTATGTACGCGTCTCATTAGTCACTACTGATGATGCCCTTTAGACTCAGCCTCTCTCGCTAACGCTGATCTAATTTCGGTGTACAGGATTTCAGACACTGCCTGTCGGATACGAATGGGAACCCCGTGGGGCCAGCAAGTAACCTATTCATCAGTTTAGGCCTTATCGGTCTTTGATAAATATTAACGCCGATACTTGGGTCCCCAGCCTTTCCCTCTTGACCCTCATGGCCTCTCCCACCAAGGTTCCAGCAGCGAGTCGTGGAACGCAGACCAATTACGTTCGTTTTCTTGTGAACGATTTTCTCGGTGTCGTGCTTGCATTTCCGTTGGGCATAATCACTGCCTCAATCAAAGCCGTCTTCCTGTTCGGAACCATCCTTCCCATCAGTATCCTCCTTGCAATCGTCTTGCCTATCGTCGTCCCCCTTATCACCATTGCTGGCGTACTCCTCACAAGCTGGCACCTTGCCACGTTCGCCATGCGCACCTTTATCAGAGTTACGAAGATAGCAGTTGCATTTACAGAGGAAACGTTTCTCTCATCACGAACCGTTCATATTCTATCGCATGCCCACGAAATCGCATACATGGGCATATATGGGGTACTGGTCGTCCTCACCGTAAAACCACTGGCGACGAAGCCAGTGGTGAAGAATGTATCATCCTTCTCTTTGACTCTTCGCCAGACTCAGGCCCCCTTGTTCATTCACGACTTCCCTAAACTCTCGATTCCCGTATTCCCACCCACACCCCCGTATTCTGATCCATCCTACACCCCTACTCGCAGCCTTACTTGGACCGAGAGCACGGACACACCAGTTTCGCTTCGTACGCCCGTTGACGAGTCTCCCCATACTTCCTTGGCCCAGCTGTCAGACCTGCTGGACAGCTTAGAAGATGAGGAGCTCAGCATTGTGGCCAGCTACGTTGAAATCCTCAAGCGGGGGAGGTCGGGCTCAACTGTGGAGTTCTAATTGACATAACATCACTCCGTATTTAATCTTAAGAGTCTATTCTCTCCATTAGAAGATGATATCGCTGTCGTATAGATGCAACATATCCTGATTCCTTGAACATTGTAGACGAGTGGTTGTACGTACATGACCTATACAATGTATGCTGTTACCACTCGAATACAAGGTCCAATGTAGCTTCTAAGCATTGCTCCGCCAAGAACAGCCACTTATTGTCAGTATGCCTCCATGCTAATACAGCAGTCAGACGATTACACAGCGAAGGAGACAAGACCAAGGCTCACTTTCAGTAGGACGAATAACATCTGAAACTGGGCTGCCGCCAGACCTATTAGCATTCCTCTTCTCCAGCCATTCTGTAGCCGCATGTCGTGCAGCAGCATTAGCAACTGCATGTTCGTCCTCGACCTCGTACAGATTACAGCGATCACATTCCGCGCAAGGTTGACGGGGTTCGAGACGGAAATGTTGGCAAAAGTGTTTATACCGAACCCCTCCGACGTCTGCTCGGCAGATGTAGCACATTTCGTACCCGCAAGGGCAAGTGAGCATGTTGCAACCCCCCGACTTCACAAATGACGTGTGACATTGTGGGCACTGATTTAAAAATAATTATTGTCAGTTGGAAAAATCTCTAGGAACTACTATCCATACCGTGCGTTTCACAGCTTCCGACATGGCACGTTCAACATAGAGACGCTGGCTATCAAGAGTTTCACGGTGACAGTTGTGAAACGCTGTCCACTCTTTTCCGCAATCGATACAAGTTGAAATTTTACATCGCGGGTTTTGGCATTTGAAAATCTGGGGCACGCCCATACGCCGCCGCCGCACACGCGCTATGGTGTCGGTAACCCATGTCCGAACGATCCCGATTTCCATCCCGTATGGTCTGTTCTGGGCGTTATACAGACACGCAAGGATCGAGATAGGAACTGTCAAGAACACAAGCACATATTCTGAAAAGACTCGCAGTATACATAACACAGCAAGAACCAATAGTTCCATCACTTTGTGGCGAAGACGAGGCGAGATAGATATGTCGACGGCGGCATAGGTGCAGGCCGGACAGTGCACCAGTTGTAAACCTGAGCTTTGAAGTTGATCGCGGGCCAATCGCTCTTCTAGTCGTTCGAATGTTTCGGCGGGCAGAACTTGTGATAGTAACGTGGAAGCGACAAATCCCTGACATGCTGGCAAGGCAACGGACGAAATACAACGCACAGAACCTTTCTCACGAAATAAACATCCTCCTTGTCCGTACAAGGCCTCTTTAACACTACGATCAAGGCACATATGGCAAAAGAAGTGACCGTTTGTACAGGCCGTTATGTCCTCCCAAGTGAAGTCGCCAAAGCAGCATTCGCATTCAAGCAATGCCTGGGCATGCGTGTGTTCCTCTTCATTAATTGATTTGGCCAGTTGTCCGTCACTAGCCGACTGAGCATCACGCTCGGGCTTGCCGAGCGCATAAATCTCCTCATCGAGTCGCACACAGCCTGTAGGCCTCTCCAAGACATTGATAAGGGGTCGATAGGCTGGTTTAGGCTTCCGTGTAACCCAGGCTGTGAGATTGAAGCGCCAGGACTTGGTTGCAATATCAATGAGCGCTTCGCGGCTCCGAGTGTAATCGCCGTTGTTTTCAGAGACGATGTTGCGAACTGTGGAACTAGCTAGTCCTCGGAATTCAGCCAGGCTAGTCACATTTTCAGACCATATTTAATCGACCCCATGCAGAAATCTGAAGCGTACAGCACTTTCTCGACAGTCACTCTGTACTGTGTTGAACGAAATCTTTCCCACTCCTCAAACCTTCCTGGTGGTAAGCGAGTCGCTCCCTGCGCATACTTCTCTGGAGTCTGTACGAGGACATTTACTGCCATGGACAGTCTAGACTCAGGTGAAGCGTCCAGGAGCAGCTCGCGTAAGAGAGAGATTTGATGCTCAGGAAATATCTCTGCCATAAATTGGAGAAAGCTGTTCATTTCGACTAGGGAAACCTGCTCGACTGCTTCACGTTTGACATTTGTCCAAGGAAACGTTGAACTGGATGCGGAGTGGGGGAAAGATGTTAACCTGCTATACAAGTTACGCATAGGCTTCAAGTGTAAATTGGGATCGGAGTTCGATTTTCGATCGATTTCATCAGCTGCGTTTCCTCGAACAGGTGTTTAGTGATGATTTGCTACAAATCGGTGGTGTCAGCTAGTAAACTTCCATGTACTCACAGCACTGGCACACCAATGACGATGTTACTAGCCATACTTAGTCTAAGCATGGAGCTTTTACTGGACCTGCTACTAAGTAAGGTCGACTCGGAGTTGTACGGTTTTGGCGCCGATCTCGTTTCCGCGCGTAGAGGCGGCCGCTGCCAAATTCGACCCCTCAAAGCTTTGCGATGTGAGCAGCACAGCCCTTAAACACCACAGTGCCAGCAGCCTTCCGGATCAGAGGAGGTCGTAATCTTCAAAAGGCATTGGTTGCACGTTGAGTTCCTAGAGAGCACTATTGTAGCCATTGTACTTTTGATATCATTATCAGAACAGGGAATAAGTGATGTCCACAAAAAAAGACGACACTACATAGAGAATCCAGGTCCAGAAATGACGGAAGGGTTTATATCTGCATGGGAAAAGAATAGACAGAGATGATATGGATGTAGAAGCACGACTCAGACCATGTGGGTGAAGGCATGAAAGCAAATGGAGAGACAAGCAGTTCTGGGCAAAAGATCAGGTTCCCAGGGCTTGTTCTTGGAATATTCACCGACGCCGCCGTGGTATTGCCTGGGATTACGAATATCCATTGTCCAGGTAGATGGTGGTTTAAGGTTCAACGGAGCTGAGCTGCGGGTATCTTTGTTCCTGCATCGTCTACCACGTGGACGCCAGTCGTCTGCGTTGCCGCCGTTTCCGCGGTCCACCCCTCCTCGCCTTCTAAGATCTCTTCTCCACCTAGCAGAGCCAGGGCTGTCTCCAGAAACCATTCATTCTTTTTGATAAAATGCACCACGACCGTGCCACCAACACGGTTGCCTTCATACCTCTTCCGGCGTCCTTCCCGTTTCTCCCACGCATGTAATGGTGTCTCAGGGCCTCCTTCAAACAGCACACTCATGGCGCTGCCTTCTATGAGCCCCTCAATGGACTGCAGCGGGGTGAGATTTCCAACTGGGAACGAGTAGTGCGTTCCGAATCGCGAAACAGACGAATAGGAATAGGAAGGTGTTGTCGACAGCAGCGGCGACGGCAGTTCGTATGTTAGAGTGTCAGAGCTTCCCATTCCGCCTCTATTTGATGGAGAAGCCGTAGCTGTGGATGAGGGCGATAACCCGGATGTGGATGTGGACGTGGACGTGGATGTGGCGGGGGCGAGAAGGCCTTTGAGCGGCCTAAGTAATGTCAGGATCGATCGTCTCACACGAGTAGCCTCAGAGGGGAACAGAAACCCATGAGAGTACACAGTACCAGCTCTCGGATGGTCATACATCCAGCATCGTTCTGCTGCCCATCTGATCTCGCTCGCACGGGGGTGCAATCGCATCCACTTCGCGGTCTGCTTGTCCTCAGCACCACGCGTCATGCCTTTAATGGTGGGCTCGGTCGCAACCCAGTTCACCAGTGACCATGAAAGTGCGTATAGTTCTCCTCCCATGAAGTGGTTCTTCACGAGGTAGCCCCAATAGATAAGCGGGTCGGTGTACGAGGTTGGGGTACCAGAAAACATGGATGATGCATACGCCGAAGAATAGCGAGAGTGCCAAGCCTCAGACTGAGCTTGAGTTGAGAGCACTTGCGAAGGAAGATGAGGGTCTTCGTCGGAGGTTATGGGTGAGTGTGGATGTGGAGAGGGGTGCAGTTGTAGTGTATTATCGACAGCAGCTGCCCACAATGCACTGTCAAGCTCAACGCGAAGGCGCGCTTCGAGCTCGGCGAGCATTACAAAAGAGTCGTCGTCTGCCTTCGCTACATAATCCGGACGAACCCACCTACTCTTTGCATCAGATAAGTCCGACCGGGGATCGTGAGGAGCGGGTGGTGGTGGATTGACCGTATGATTGGAATAGGAAGACCATTGGGATTGGTGAGATTGGGCAGGAGGAGGGACCCACGCATTCTCGGCAGCCCAGGAGAAAAACGCATGTGTCTTGCCAGAGTTCATGTTCTCCGAGATTGGCAGTTGTATTATGTCGTTGTAGGCTGTGGGGTGCTTAGAACAAAAAAAACAAGTCACAAAGCCACATACTCTCAGACTCAAGTTGTACGCGACGCTCCCAGCCACTACGAGGTCTTCCAAGCACAAATCGAACAATGGTACGGCTGGTGCCATTGCTGCCGTCAGCTTTGATGGCACCAGCCCGACTACGCTCCTGGCTAGCCCAAGTATTCCGGATAAGCATCCGACGCTCGACCGCCGAGTCAGTCGTGAACACGCCAAGGAAAAGGCCTGCCGGAGGGATATCGTCCAAATATGAAGGAGGGAAGGAGTTTGATACAAGCGAATCACTAGGAGATGTCGGATCAAAGTCAGCGGGCACCTGCATAGTGAAGTGTTCGTCTGCAGGTGCGCGGGGAAGAGAGGGAGGAGCAGTGGAAGTTGAAGGGATGGTGCAGTATGTGCGCCAAGGGAGTGACGCTTTATCGGGATTTAATATGTGCATTAAGAGGAGAGTGATGAGTATGGCGACGACGGTGAAGACAAGTAGAGTAAGAATCTGCAAAAAGTGATCAGAAACCTGAAAATGTGTCTCCCAACAGCACTCACGATAGATGTGGGTTGCTTTGGGAATAATGGATGTCGGATAAGCCGCCGCATATAGCGCATCAACCCTCGGAAACCAAACCGAGTTTCACGACGCAGTCTTCGTCTTCTGCGCCGGGAATTCGCAGGATGGCTACCCATGAGCCACCATCTCCGAGCATCGTCATTCCACCAAGATGTACGGCGAGCGCTCGCTACGCCGAGGAGTGGCGATGATGGCTCTGAGTCTGCGTCAGAAGTATAGGAAGAGGATGATGCACCAGGAGAGGCATAGTGTATAGGCAATGGGGATGAAGAGCGTGATGGTACAGGTGAAGGATCTGCGGAAGGTGGGAGCAGGAACTCGGGCGGTCCCCGTACGGCGGTTGGGGTGGTTTGCGTTGGGGATGCACGCTGCAAGCTAATTGCCGGGCGTGCTGCGGGAGCTGTCCTAGAAGACCTAACGGTTGCATTTGATTCTGTAGAAGAGGATGAGGACTCATTGTCATCATAATCGCTTGAAGGCCTGTTCAGCCTTGAAGGGGGAGAGGGTCTAGAAGCGAGCAAGCTGAGAGCAACAGGCATAATAGATAGATGCTGTAAAGAACGGTCAGAGCCAGCTTTGAGGCGCGCTGGAAGCTGTTGGGTAGCACACAGGCTAAGGTAGTGTTTTTAGAAAGGCACCGCAAAAGGCACTGTTAGTATTTCCGACCCTCCTTAGACGCTCGTCCTCCACTCCAAGCCTTGTAACATATTACACATCAAAAAGGTTGGCAACCGACTCCGACAAAAAAACATCTATTAGGCATGGCTATTACTCGTAGGCAGAGTTCAGAAACTGCAGTAGACTCTCTCGGTTCGCATCTCGCTCGTGATCCGCCGCGTCTTTGTGCACTTTCAACTTGATCTAATCGGCCATCGTATCCCAACACCGGTCCACGTTGTCAATCCGATCACCAGATAATGCCATCAAGACAGACACACCTTTTTGCCAGTCAGCACGCTGCGTCTCTCATCCTTATCTTCACTCTTGCGTTTCTTGTGAGACGATCTGTGTTTATCCTTGTGCTGTGAAGAAGAATGCTTTGACCGGTGAGAATGTCCGTTGGCAGACCGACTGCGATGTCTTCGATGGCGGCGACTCTTTGATCTGTGGCGGGAAGAGCTGTGCGAATCCGTAGAAGATGACGTAGAAGGCGAACGACGGGAGCGACGACCCTAGATTTACAAGTCTCAGGCCGGAGAAATTTCAGGCTGTAAACATCTTATAACCTCACCCGTTCATTCGTCTCTTGACGAGACTCTGGGGATTCTGAACGAGGCTGACGGATCTAGGTGGATGTGTAAACGTGAAAGAAACCAGACCAAAGCAAAAAATTGAACCTACCGTATCCTCATGCTGGTTCCGCCTTTTCTCGGGCTGAGACTCTTTATCCTCTCCTCTCATCCGCTCGCTGTCTCTATCCATAGTGGAATTTCTCCTGTGTCCATGGGTACTGTGGCGATCCCTATGTTCTCTAGAAGCATTGTACGAAGCCTCCTCGTGATTTCTTCGTCGTGGTGAACGGGAACGGTCCCGGACTGTTGCATCGTTGGGAATTTACGATTTTGTTATTGATGTTCAACACCATTGTATGTGTGACCGCAGTCGAGTCGCCCCATGTTTGTTCGGGAAGTGGGGGATGACAAGTGAGTTTCCTCGTCGGCAAATGGTAGGTGATATCACTCACCGTTTCGCTGACTATAATCCTTGGATATCACATACGAGGAAGATCTGTCCCTTCTGTGCGAGGCTGGTGTAGTATCGCGTCGACGGTGCGAATGGTACTTCTCACTCATACCTGAGGGTCGGTAACAACTTCGGCTGAGTTTCAAATACAAGCTTACCAACGTCACAAATTGCCTCGCATATCGGTGCACCACACGCACGCCTTTGATCTTGCTTAGGACGTGCGCCACAACGTAGAAATTGGGCTTCCAGTTGCCTTGGCATGGTCATCCGAGTGCCCTGGCTGCGGGCATGGGTAATGTCGCTTATCTCGAGCGAGTATGCAAGAAATCGCTGTTCGACCGCCGCCGGAACTTATCACTCGCCCGATAACCTGCCGCAGATGAATTCCGACTGGCCACCGGGCCTGCAGTAGGCTGAGCCGGGAAAAGAGGTATAATGTGAAATTCTACAGTCCTTGCATCGAATAAAGGGCATATTAGTCTCCTGTCTCCACTGACTAAATAATGTAGTGGATCTTGGATATACAATCGGTGTCCCTGAGAGCATGTAACATAGGGCATTGACAGTAGCACAATACAACATGAGATATGCAACATCATTGAAGTAAGGGGTATGTTAGATACATGTTGACATGCATGTGGATGTCTGGAAATCCGGCCTAGGACAGATTATATTATTTGTGCACCAGCTTGATTTAATTATTAGTGAATTTAGCAACCAGTGTGCCAGTAAATTCGTTGTTTACATTAGGAAATGGCATACGCATTATTGAAGCTCACACTGAGGCCCAGGCCTTCTCGAGAACGTATGCCTCAATATACAGGTAAGCTGGAGTAAGGTCCCTGGCTGGTGAGCGAAAGAGAGGTAAACGAAATAGTGGCTCGAGGACCCTTTAGCACCCCCAATTTGCAGGTACATTGTCTTGAGGTCCCGGTGAGATTTTTGAGACCATACGCCCTACGAACGTCGTAATACCGGTTAGTCGCAAACTGAGTGACATGATAATTTCCTCGATAGTCTCAGAATCGTTACAGAAATAAGGACAGCCCAGTTTAACGATAACTTATAATACTTAGCAAAAACTGCTGCATTATAGAGTTATGCGGAATAGTCAGAAGAAGTGATGTGTGGCTGCCAAAAAAGACCGGCAAGTGCCGGTTCATGGACTTATGTGGACTTTACTGGTTTTCTTCAACCGTTTGTGGTTGCTAGATTTTCCCTGCCAACTCGTTTACTTTGCCAGCTCGCAAGCAGATCTTTTCCACGAGAATCGCAATGGCCGACATATCTTACCCTGTGTTGACGAGTTACGAAACCCCTGTGTTTACTAGGGACGATGGACAGTCCTGGAGATTCTTCGTCGAGGCCACTGCGGTCCGGGAACGACCTACTCTTATACGGAAAGTTTTCAAGAATGGCGGTTCGGTTGTCAATTCAGCATTAGATGCAGATATTTTGCTTGCCGAACACAACACCAAGGAGGCGTTGGAACTTCTTGAAGCATGGCGTGGCGATAAAATACTACTCAGTACTCGATGGGTAGCACGTTGTCTGGAGGAGCGCACGTTCTTGGGCAGTGACCGTGGCTGGGCAGGATATGAGCTAACTCGGGAAGTTCTACTCAAGGGTATAGTCCACAATGATACGGCTAGTGAGGCTGAAGAGGAAGAAGAGTCACAAAAGTCGGCATAGTTCCTTGTGATCAATAATTTGCGACTAATAGACTTCTCTTCAGGCCCAAACGGCCACGCCGTACACGCACTTCGTCTCAAGCTTCTAAGGCTTCTCCAAGTAAGCAGGAATTTTCAGAACCTGGACCTTCCCGTTCGCGTACATCAAATATTGCATCCCCCATCCAGCCATGTAATCCACCTTCCTCTAAATCCGAACGCACGACTGGACAGAAGCATTCCAATTCCAATTCCCCTCCCCAGATTCGCAATTCGATCTCCCAATCACCAGCTGGCGTTTCCCTTCCTGCTAATCCAATTTTGACACTGCCAATGGATATAGCCCCTCATAGTTCACTTCCATCTTCTCAGACAGCTCTACAGCAGCAGCAGGCCCTTTTTGCAACCATGTTCAGTAACCTGATACAAGTCCCACAACAGCCCCTCAGTCCTGATTTATTTTCCTCCTTGGGCCAATTCACGAACTTCCCGCAGGTTTCCCCACTTCTTGCACCGTCTCTTCAACAATATTTTGCCCAACAGCTCGCGGTTAATCCGCAGGCCCATGCCCGGCATACTGAAATTGCTGAACCGCCAGGACTGAGTAGCATAGGACAGCAACCAATGAGCGTTCGCGCCTCATTCAGCAGTACCCAAGAGTCTTCGACCCGGCCCACTCCAGAAGATGTTGACACAGATTTGGTTTCAGACGCTGCGTCCGTTAGATCAGAGGAAGGCGAAGTGGAGCTCTCTATTTCACGCAGGCGTGGAGCAAAGGAGCGGGCAGTGACTGATTCTTCCTCCTCTGACCACGAAATCCAAACGGCGGTTCGGAGCAACCCACCACGTTCAAAAGATAATAATAAACCTAGCAAGAAAAGCGGCATCTTTGTGGATGGGCAGGGGAATCCCCTGCATTTTTATATTATGGTGGATCTCAAGAACCGGAAGGATCTGTTGAAAATTGTCCGGGTGTGTGCGAAATTATACTCCCCAGAATCATACTGACGTTTGATTTCTAGAAACACAATGGAACCATAGTCTCCCAGATGAACGATGCCGACTACATCATATTAAACAACCGTCAGTGCTTCTCAGTTTTTTTCGTCGCCGTCTGTGTATGCCTCAATTCTCAATCTTTATCATCACTGTCAGGGTCAAACCAGTTCCAGAAAACCCTCGATTTGCTGCCGACCCACAGCATAGCACTCTCGCCGACGTGGCTCGAGGAGTGCGAGAAAATGGGCACGCTGGGCGAACTGGAGCCGCATGTTATCGGTGTAACCTCGGGTATTGGACGGGGAGTGTCGCGACGCAAACCTACCGCTGCAAAACGACGTCCCATTCGAGAGGAATGTGAGAGCGAAGAGGAGGTTCCCAAAAGTCTTCGGCAGCCTGCCACGCCCCAGAGCCCGTTACCAACCATAAAACCACAGGAAGGAACTGATGACGCCCGGTTACGTTCTTCATCTCCATCGGCTCCAACGCCCATCACAGCCGCCTCACCGGGCAAATTCTTGTTTAGTGAGGAAGACCACATGTGGTTTTTCAGATACGCGCGACTCAAACTTGAACGCGATCCGCATATGAGCCACGCCACACTTTTGCGTGCGATAGCGCGCAAGGTACGTTTATCACTTATTTCGCTTATAAACTGCTGGTCCAGGGCATTCTCACATCTACACTTGATGGTTCTTATTTATTTATTTATTTTTGGCAGGCACCGCACCACTCACTAAAGAGTTGGGAAAATATGGCGCGTACAAAGTGGCTTTACGAAATGAGGGCGTTGAAGAAGGAAATCGCCACTCTTCATGGACAGACAACCCTCACTTTTCCGTCGCCATCTTCATCATCCACCCCTCGAGACATTCAGACTGAATTGATGTATCCAGAAACTTCGCCTACTCCCGTGCCTAGTCAGTCTAGCCTTAGCCTGCCATCTAGCAGCGGATCCACTTGGCGCAGCTCACGGGCAGAATCATCCATTTGCACAACACCTCTCAAGCGTAAAGTGCAGCCAAGCGATGATCAAATTAGCTCAGTGGCCATGGATCAATACAGTAAAAGACTCAAAACGTCACAAGATGAGGTCATTGACGTAGATTCATATCCGGACGTATAGCTCAAGCCGCGCACCACATGTATCTCTAGCGTAGTGTAGTATAGCCAATATTGTGGAAAGATATAATTGTATTTTCTACAGAGGAACCACTTCTATAAATCACTGGGTAATGGTGTTGCTGAGACCGGAGGTTCATGTTTAAAGAAACGTCGTCTCCTCTCCTCCCGGGTAAGGAGTGGCTCTTTATCTCGTCCGTCGCCGGTCAAACTACTCCCTGCTGCATCAAAAGTACCAACCATAGCCGCAAGCACTGCACATGAAGCAACTGCCATTGGTATTGATCGTGCTATGGTCAAGAACACATCAACATGACGTCTTGTGAAGATAATCCTATGACGCACCGCGTACTCCTGCCAGCAAGCCAGCTGCGCAGCCCCCTGCTGCACCATTCAAAGGATCATCCGTTTGCCGCAAGTTCGCGACGTATGAATCAGTAAATGCAAATGTCGCTCCCATGGCAGCTGCAGCATGAGGCCATGGATGCAGGAACAGATAATTGAAAGAATGTCAGCACGACATATAGAGAAAAATTGAAGATATAAAGCTTAACTGACCGAAGAACCCAATCGTACCCCCACTGCGCGTGAGGACACCCATCGCACCGCGGTTGTGATGGTCCAGCGCATTTTGGACTGACGCAACAAGAACACCAACGCCTCCTCCTTGCAAGCCAACAAGTGATGCATTCTTCACGGATGGCCGCTCTTCATATACAGCTGCTAGTGGTTGATGAACGTCTCCCGTAGAGTCGGGCATGGCTACAAGACGGGAAGAGCAAATGGCTCGGACTCCCCCGGGGATGACTCAGCGTCCGCGATGACCTCCTTAGTAGACCGATTTACGTGACTGCTGCAGCTAATGGCACATTCTGTTACTCAAATTACTTCGACCAACTCATGCTTCATGGAATAGCTGAAGGTATTCCCTTACTTGACTCGGGATGAATGATTGATCGGATGTGGGTGGGATGTTCGAGGACGCGATACAATGTTTCACTTTAGAAGTCTCATGATACAGATCTATTTTCTGGAATTAAACTTCTGTTCCAGTGGTTATCAATCCACTATCCGTGCTTTGACTTAGATGATCAAGACCTGACTCGGCGAACTAGAGGCTCCTGTGGCCAATCGATGCTGCTCATTTCTGAATATGTTGGACCAGCTGGAGCTAGCTGTCCGGAAACGATGGTCACTCACGACTCGGTATCATGTGGCCGTTACCTGGTTGGCACCCGGTCACCTAAACAATGATCAGTAGGCCCCAATTGCAATGGTCAACCGGCGACGGCAAGTGGCAGCTTCTAGGTCCGCTGACTGTATCCCCTGCACATTGTCGTCCCTTCTGCATATATTCTTTTGCTCTACACGCGTTCAGCTATAAGAAAGCTTTGCCTACGGTGGGGAGGGGGAACACAACATTTATGGTATTTCTGTAACGGCAATACATAACGAGCAGATACTAGAAGAAAGGCACTAGAGGTACTACACGGACCGTTCGCCATTGATCTGGCGACGCTGCTCAGAAACGACATGTTTCTCTGCGCTATTGATATCTCCGATGTGCCGACTGCCAGAGGCGTGAGGGTTCGGGGAAGCTATGGAAATGGCATTGCTGATCCTGATCCAGGATTCGTATATTTAAGCCAAGAAAGGAGATAGTGGGGAATAGTAACGTACGTGTCGACAGGGTTAGCAGGGGATTCCGCTTGAGGATTGTCTTGTTCTGGATTGAGACGCCAGTACTTTATCCTGTTCGCAAATAATTCTTAGGCACCTATTCCTAAGCTGGCAAAGGTCTTACGATTTCAGGAAAGCGTAGAACGCTACTCGATGCGAGTGAAATCAAATCAGGGTGACATAGGGTGCTTATACTCACCTGTGGCCAGAAGGCTGCCCAAAAATGGACCAACCCAATAAACCCAATGCGAGGTGTTGAACGACGTTATCACTGCTGGACCAAAGGCACGTGCAGTATTCATAGCTGCACCTGTATATGGAACCTGACAAGAAGGCTCAGAACGAATGTTCCAGTGAGAATATAATCAGACGCATACAGCCCAGCTGGAATGAAATGATGCATCAGAAACATTTAAGTTCTCAACTAACAGTCACATATCCACGTACAGGTGACAAACGAGTAGTGTGAGGCCGATGCCAATCTGGTAAATATGGTCAGTCAAAAGCACCCTGCGTGCGATCTACGTACAGGGGCGAAGGGCGTGCTTCGATGTTTCTCAGCCGCAAGCATGAGAACTGCCAGACACAACTTTGAAAATTGTTCAGAGAGCGAAGGATGTATGGGAGCGGCTACGACATACGGCAGCTGTGATGAACATCTCGATAAAAACAGCTTGTGCTAAGCTGGTAGATGGACCAGGGCTCGTACTGAATGTGACGCTTCATCAGAGGCAGAGAATTCGGACAATTTAACCACTCACTCGAATACAAGGGGTCCAGGAACTAGTCCGAGGAGTAAGGCCGAAGCGACGATACCTCCCACCAGCTGTAAAATTTGAGATGTGAATTCGCCGAGTCAAAGACAATGTTTTTATACTTGTGCAATACAATACAGAACAAAACGGACTGGTCCAATAGCGCCTACGAGGAGGAGCGACGTGCTGACGGCCGGGTTAAATAATCCGCCCGTGACGCTGATTCGCAAGTTGCATAATTGTGTTGTCTACAGACTACCGGGTGTGGGGAACGCACCGAAAAAACAACCATGCCGAGACCAATAATGCGAGTCCCATTGA
>QFFB01008489.1:0-13648 GCA_003316465.1 Ramaria cf. rubripermanens
CCTTTTTGACCTGATTTTGTAGCGCCAAATGACCTGAAAATCAGGTCCGGCTCTTCCTGCAGTGGATCGTTCGTCAGGCCGGCGGCCTCCCGCTTCGCTTCGACGCCTCAATTGCAACTCGAAACGGGGGCCGCCTCAGAAATACTGGCATCGGAGACATCAGCACGACTTGACTTTACCTTGAGAATAGTGTCTCTGGCGTAACTAGAGAGAGAAAACGCTCTTCGTGAAGCAATGGATCTTACCGACAGTCGATCAGGTAGCTGGGACTCAGGATCTAGGCAAGTCTTGGATACGAGAGCACTTGAATTACGTTCAATTACAATAAGTTCGCGCGCGGCCAATGATGACGGAGAATATAAATGGTTACTCCTTCCTGGTCGATAGCTGCCTTACATTGGCAAGTACATCTAGAAATAGTGGATATAGATGATTGAATTGTCGTAACACAAGGCCCATTCAAACTCCGTGCCGAAAAAGTCAGACCCAAAACTTCACGCAACAAAAGCTCAGAGAGCCATCTATGGCAAGTCTCCTATCCACACCAAATCTCAATTATATCTCATGAATGCTATATCCAACAGCGTCCCATTCTTCTGCAAGGTGAGTGCGTGAATGAGGCAGTTTAGTTTACGGTTGCTCACGCGGGGGTCAGGACATGAGCGTTCGCTCACTCAGATCATATACAACGCGGAAGGCGACTTGTTGTTCAGCGTTTCAAAAGATCAATTGATCAATGTGTGGTACAGTCACAACGGAGAGCGGTTGGGTACATATGATGGCCACAACGGCACGGTGTGGACGGTAGATGTGGACTGTATGTATTTTTTATTCGGAATGGTTAATCTTCATTCTCAACTACTGGACAGCGGAGACCCGGTTCTTAGTATCGGGCTCTGCGGACAACTGCATGAAACTTTGGGAGGTGGCGACGGGGAAGTGTCTGTATACGTGGGAGTTCCCAACAGCTGTGAAACGGGTGGCATTCAGTGAGGATGACTCACAGGTAGTGTGTGTGACGGAACAACGTATGGGGTACCAATGTGCCATCCGCATATTCCGCGTTAACCGCGAGGGGGATGGGCGAGATCGTAAGTGCGGTTCTCCTCACCAAAATGGTTTTATTCAACGTCAACCCCCAGAGTCGGAGGACGCCTTATTTACCTTTAATCCCATCGGGTCCAAGGCGACCGTCGTCACATTTGCCCACGATCCATCTCTGATCTTGACAGGGCACGAATCCGGAAAAGTGGCACTATGGGATGCGAAGACTGGCGAGGAGGTGTCAAGCAATGAGCATGCACACAGAGACGTCGTGACGGACTTGCAAGTTCACCCTGATCGAACGTACTTTATTACCAGCAGTAAAGATAAAACTGCCCGGGTGCGTCTAGTCTTTGTTCGGCACCAGTGTGCTTCACTAACCCGTTGGGCTGAAGTTGCATGATACGCGAACTTTGGATGTTATCAAAACGTACCCGACCGAAACCCCCTTAAACAGCGCAGCAATAGCACCACTACGGCCCTATGTGCGTTGCTTAAGTGCATTATTTCTTTCCGACCATACTTATGGCTGCGCAACAGATACTTTTAGGCGGAGGTCAGGAGGCAATGAATGTGACGACAACGTCATTACGTCAGGGCAAATTCGAAACACGTTTCTGGCACAAGGTGTTCGAGGAGGAAGTTGGACGCGTAAAAGGTCACTTTGGACCGATCAATACGTGAGTTTCTTATGACATGTCAGTGCCATTGTCCCTGAATCGCATGTAGAATCGCTGTGCATCCATCTGGCAAGAGTTACGCATCAGGAGGCGAAGATGGCTTTGTGCGGGTCCATAACTTCGATGAAACTTATTTCAAGGCTAGAATATACGGTGACTTGGAGCCTGATGATTAGATGGTTTACAGGTTGTTATACATTGTTTTTGTTGGCTTCTTTGATGTTACACACATGCAAGTCGAGAAGGATCCCAAGACAACAGGTGAGGAAAAGAACAAACCGAATCCTTACGGAAGATCCACGAAGTGTAGGGCAAGACCTTCCTTGGTTTCCTTAATAAGCGACCTAACGGCTCCTAGTGCTCGGCTACGACACTCCTGGTGCATGTCCATGATGCCTGTGAATGCATAGACCCGCGACAACATGGTTTCAAGTCTTCCTAACACGTCCGCTGGGAACTTGCCCATAATTATGTCGTCCTTGGTCAACTCCTTCCAATAGGCGTGCCATCGCTGCTTACAACAGTGGCCATAGTGTGCACATTGCTGAATCGTTGGTGGTATGGTGCGATACCTCTCCCACGCATTGATAAGCGCGTAATACCCGTTATGCAGCTTGGCGAGCTGACCACGCGTGAGACGCCCCTCCGAAGCGAGACTGATCCACTTATCACGACCTTGAACCATAAGGGCATAGTACGCCGCACCCAAGAGGGGATATATCTCGAACCGCTCGCCCAGCGCGATGAACCAAGGCAAGTCCGCATCGGCACTCCGGAGTTCATCTTGTAAGCGTTGCACAACAGCATGGTGGAGTGTCTGATCATCGCATAGAACCGCTAGCTCAAGCACGCGTCGCAGTCGGTCGAGGAGGTTAGACTCTGCACAAGTGCAGATAAGGGACATGGCTATGGACGAGTGGATGCGGGGAGGATGGTGTCTTGAGGATGGCGCCAGCCAACGTAGAAACGTGCTGAGTGCCCATGTTTCGAGGCTCTTGAAACAGTATTTGTGAACCATATGGGCAAGGTTGCAAAAGCGATCGAATTCGGGCCAGTCTCCATGGTTGTTTGATGCACCTGCTTGCACGATCTCATGGGGCCTGGAGAAACCGCTAATTGTGAGAAGTGCGCTTCAACACTCCAAGAGGATACTAACATTGCATACAGCGCCCATAGAAGGCTTCGGAACTGCTCAGGTGTATCGCCTTGCAACACCACTGGGTTGTTATCTCCACCTTCTGCTTGAGAATCCTCCCCGCTTGGCAATCCGAACATAGTCTCGAACGCAGACGAGTCTTTGGATAGAATGGTCCTGTGCACCTATGACAAGTTAGGATGCTAACGTGAGATGCCTATGGGACAATATATACCTTGAAAAGAACATCTTCAACGCGAATGACTGTGCTTCCATCTTCGAAAAAGTAATTGGGATCGTGCTGGAAGACGGCAGAGCCCTCAAGACAATCCAAATCCTCCCGCTCCTTTGCAGGGGTTTGTGACCGTGCCCTCTTCCTCGGTCGATCATCAATATTATTACATGGGGGTTCGACTGAGCTCGTGGTGGGATGAAATGTGGAATGTGACAGGTCCGCCCAAGTGGAAAAAGCCATGGTGGTAGGGGCATTTGGCTTGGTAGACATGAACGCACTCAAACGAGGATACCTCTCCGATCTTAGGCTCCTTACTCCTGTATAGTGCTCTGGAATATCAAGTCTTCATATGGTAGTACAAGTAAAGGAAGAGCGTTCTTGAAAAAGTATTGGTGGTAGGTGGGAGGCCACGGCCGTGCACGACATGAAAACATTTGACAGGTTCCCACGAAGGACACGGAATAAATAAAAATTCTGACCCACTTGAATTCCGATCACGGGCTCATGCTTTGCTCACTGTATCGAGCGTGCTAGCAGTAATCTTCACAATGGTGAAGGGTGCACGCTTAACCTATGGAAAGGATAGATTCCTCAAACTAGCTTATACTGGGTTTGCAACTTGAACTTGAGCTGCTAGATCGAGGCCTGCAATTATCATGACTGGCGTCTCAGAATCCGGGCATCTCAACAAAGCTTAGAAAGACAACTATATCACGTAACCAGCCGCTAAGCATCACGCGGAAAATCGACGACAGTGCTGCCATTAAACTAGAAAGGCCGGTGTAACCTGTTACGGTATTCTCCGCTTCTCTCACCTAAACATGATCGGTTTTAGAAAATTACAGACTACTACTCTTGGCTAGCCTCTGTTTATGAGCACGTTTAATTAGACATCTATACGAGAGCAATGTAACATACAAAAGATCCCAGGCGAAAGCTGCGTTCCCCTGGAAACATTCACCCTCATTATTAGGTGGAGTGTTGAAGCATTGGTTCATCGTGGCGACCAACGGACTCTGTTGGCAGTCAGAAGCGTGTATAATATTTGACGAGGTATTTTTATCATCAAGAGAAACAGCCTTCAACTGGTACGCTCAGACCATGAGTGAACGAGACTTCGCATGTGCCGACTTCAAAAATGGTCCTTGTGCCAGGAGGAGCGATAAACGTCTGACCTGTAGTAACAATTAGCTACTCTGCTCAAGTCAGGGGAGCAGATGCATTCACCAGCCAGAGAATTGATGGTGCTTATGAGTGAGGTGCAGTCAGGCGTGGCACTCCCGTTAAAATGACAGCTCTGTACACCTAATACGCATACATAAATCATGGTGTTTTGGGACAGAGATTTAACGAGATTCACGTACAGGTCTGGTTGCAGACACTTGGCATCTGACGCCTCTCGAGGATGATGTCGCGGGCTAGAGGTAGGGCCTCTCTAGCCTTGTCGGAAGTCAGATTACTGCATGACTGGATGGTAACTTTCATGTCCTGTCCATTGGTTGTGTGGAAGGTGGTCGTATTTATAACTTAACCATTACCACAGTCGTCTTTCAGGGATGAACTGCGAGCTTAATTATTCGAGTCAGCTTCGCCATTAGATGATAACAAAATGGCTCGTTTGCGAGTGAATTGCTACCCACACATCAGTAAAAACAGAAATTCCCAAAAGCCCAAGGCTATTTCCATAGCCATCATGGGTCCGGATTGATAAAATATCGAAGAGGGAATATAAGACTCAAAGATGGAAAAACTCAGTGCACATTAACTGAAGTGCAAAAGAGCCTCAATGATATGAGGGACAGGCTGAAACCGTATAATTTGTTGTAGCTGACTACTTATACAACATCAGAAAGGGGCCGAAACCCCTGAAAAGACCGGACCATAGGTTAACACATCACTGGTGACATGAGTGTGACAAAAGAGTAGTAATGGGTACAAAACCTCATAAGAAAAATAGGGAAAATACTGGGAAAAATGCCATATAACCATGAATTCATAACATGGATATCTGCCTCCTGAGCGCTCCAAGCTAGAGGAGGCTAGAGGTGCATCAGCACTGACCTGCTCTGTAGTCTACATGCCATTGCTGATGACTATGTCAGCCATGCAGCACTATACAGGTATGTCTGCACAGCTCTTACAAACTACTGTCTGACTTGCATTATACTAATAAAACTTACCATTCTTATGGGTCAGTATTCCTGATGGTCTGCTGCAGTGTGTGAAATGACTTAGACAGATTTGGCACATCATCATGGTGTCATATGAATGTTTGTTTAGCTACCCCAAACAATGTGTCACCAAATGTCATCTGTCTCCCACCACATTGACCTCTTAGATCCTCATATGTCATATCTTTAGCCCTGTTTGCAATACCCTTGTCACCTTTGCTATGTGGTCCTCACCACCTGTTGCTATGGCCTTGACCTTGTCTATATGGTCATGACTGCTTGCCTCTAGCCTCATCAGCTCTTTCATTGACTTAGGTGGCTTGCTAACCTGTCTTTGTAACTATTGCTATGTCTGACTCACTGGTGCTTACATCTCCGGCTGATCATAGCATTGGCACAAATAGGGACTCACACCCATGCAAGAAGAAAGAGCTCAAATGGAGCATACATCTGGAGAATAAGAAGTTAGAACACAGTGAGCATACAACCTACTCCACTTGAACAGCACTGCCCACATTCCTTCTCCATACCACCAGCACCAATGCAGAGCTACTACTGCTACCACCACAGTATGCACACACAGATCAAGGCCCATAATGCATTACTTGCACTCATGACCATACCTAACATGAGTGCACAGCCCCTACCCACCATGCAAATGCCACTATGAAGACCATACAGTGCACCCCCAATGTCACAGTCACCCCCTATTGTGTTCCATGTGCTAACTACAACACATGTACAAAACCAGGTATGCCTGATTCTCACTCTACTCCAATGGCTGCTAAGGTGCCATAGGGCACAGTCTGGAGTGAGTAGCATTGAAAAATGCTTGCCCTCAACTTACAAGTTTACACATGAAGATTTTGATCCAGCTATATGTGAGGCCACAATATGCAGTAAGGATGAGTGAGGTGTGGCACAAGTGGGCTGTGTACCAAAGTTCCAACCAATGTATTGAATCTTTTATCACCCTTGATACATGGAATGATTCTTTCTTCTATGTTCTGTGGCTGCTATGACACAGAAATTGAAAGAGTGCCTTTTTGTACCATCACATCATACTACAATGGTGCTATAAGTCTCTACAGGACTACCCCCTATAGAGAGCTATGAACTATATCCAGAGATATAGGTAGCACTATGTAGGTGCTATGGAGCACTATAGAGGTCCATGCAGGCCTATAGGGATGCAGATAATCAGGACTTGTCTACCAGGCTAGATGAGCTATCTTGGTTATCTACTGCCATGAATACATCCTGTTTTTTACTATGCAGAGATGGCCTTGGACAGTGTGGTGAAAGCTAGAAAAAGTGTGAGTATGATGCTGATTATCATGATAAAGATTGTAAGAGTAAGTTGAAGAGCCAGACAAGTCAAGTAGCAGATAAAGAAATATCAAATCTACAGCACCTTGTATGTGTGGACATGCTAAAGACTCTGATGGATGTATAGTCCTTTGCATATTCCTATGCTGAATGGAGACAGTATTAAAGTTAATTGCCCCAGGATCAGAAAGCATAGCTTACACAACTGTTCTGCTTTCAAAGCTAATGCTTGCTGATGGCAGATATAACATTTTGATGTTTTCCATCCAGGCTCAAATATCACAGCTTAAGTGGCATTTATTTTCTTGAAGCTCACTAATGGTAGGTGTAGCACTTAGATATTGCTATGATGTATCTTTTGTGATTATGCTAGCATAACAACAAAGTAATACACTATAAATATTAGATATACTAGCAAGCATGAACAAGCATGCTGCATCAAAAGGGGAATTGAATAGGCTCTTCATGGGGGAAGATAGCTACTGGCAAGTGCTAGTACTAGCCTGATATCTAGGAGCAGTCTTGGCCTCACCAGAGGTACACAGGGACCAAGGATCGAGGGCCACCATATAATGGTCAATGCCCATAGTATAGGCCATAACTACTGAAACCTGTAGGTCAAGGATGCAAACTTGCAATTTGTCATTAGTTCATCCACCAGTTAACATACAACTACAATATCTTGTAAGTGTTGAAACATACATATACAACCAAGTCAGGGTTTGTTGATGAAAGGTGGTCATCACTTGCTAGGCTGATCTCATCATACATTTCTGCTTCTTTGTAGTACAGGGTGTGAGCTGGTCCTCAATCTGAACCACATTCCCCAATGCCATGTCAGCTAAACTGGATCCTGGAGAGCACATTTGCAACACAAGCCTGAATATGTAATCCATTGATTATAAGACAAAATTTTAATCTGATAAAAAACTCCATAGATAATATACTTACATCACACCCAGCTGCAGTCATGCTGTTCTTATATGAGACAAGAACATCAATTAACCTGATCATGAGTGTCCTATGCACTGTCACATCTGGGATACAGCAAGAATACTGCAAGGTCACCTTATCTGTAAAGCAATGTGAGGTCATATTGTTGATGAATTTATGTGATAGGGGAAAATGTCAATATGTAGTGAAGTGTCAATAAAATAAGATGTTGTCTGAGGCAATGGAATGGTAGGTGAGAGAGAGAAAATTAATCCTAGCCTTTATACTCAAGGCAGGAAACTTGCAAATCAGATAATGCTCAAAATATTTTATAGCTCAAAGTTTAATGGGGAAATAATGTGTAGTCCATCATAATGTTAATCTACATGCTTCATGCTAATATACTAGGAGCAAAAGATAGGAGTTAAGGGGAAAATGAGAAAACATATGATAGTTAGAGCCCCTGGCTCTTTCTGAAGTGAAGATATGATTCAAATCCACTGCACACATGGATTCAAAGGTAGAAGGAAGAATCTGGTTAGTAGGAGTGATAAGGAAATGAAATGATACACAATAATAAGTGTGCCTCAACTCAATTTGGTATGCATATACACACCTTGAATGGAATGTACACACTGATGTGTGCCTCAACTTGTGTCTGGTGTTAGTGTTGTCAGCTTGATATTACACATATAAGTGTGTCTTGGATAGATAGGTATTGAAAGGAAAGATAGATGGGAAGTGTAGAGTGAAGAGAATGTCTGTACAAGGTATCTGGATCAAAAGTGATGAATGAAATGAAGGAACATGATTGGAATGAAGAGAATAAAGTAGCTATAGAGTCCATGGCAATAAAACAAAATAGAAACAAAACACTGTCCTTTGCACCTGTATGGGGAACCTCTGTGCAGCTTGCAAAATCCTTGCGAACTCCTTGCAAAGCCTTCACACCCTACATTCCACTCCATGCGAACATGTCCACACCCTGTGAAGTCCTGCAAAGTGCGTGTGAAATATTTGCAGCCTTGCCGAAGTGGATGTAAGGGGAACTCCTGCGAAGTCCCACAGGGTCCTGCAAAGTCTTGCAAAGTCCTTGCAAAGCGCATGCACCCTAGGTTCCACTCCATGTGAACATTCCCACGCCCTGTGAAGCCTTGCAAAGTGCATGCAAAGTGTACACAGCCCTTCCAAAGTCAACCCCACCCAGTGCCACTTCAACATTGGGCCTCTTGTTCCAGAGCTGTGCAGATCAGTCCCTTGGTGGCCTCCAAACACCTCCCTGACCCTGTCTGTAGTTCAGTACCCCTGTTGCTTATGTGATTCAGGCTTTGGAGGTACAGAGTTGTGATGCCCAAAGTATATAGCTGTTAGCTAGTGGGCAAAGGTGATCCTTAGAGTTTTCTCTTAGGATTCCCCCTTCGCCAGTGCACCACTTGAGTGTAGAGCATCTGCTTAGGTTGCCCTTGCAGCACCACTCTTCATAACATTATCCACTGAAAAGTGTAACTTATATGAACATCCTCTGACATGTGAGATCAACAATCACAATTGAATGTGGTGTCTGCCATAACAAAGAAGGAAGACCTCCCGGTAGCTGTAAGTCTATAAGTTTCAGGCCATTATCTGGTATTAAGCCATATTAGCTGGATAAATTGGCATGGACACAGGGAGGGAATCCTTCAAGCAGACAAAGAAATTACACTCAAACATAAATATGCTGCCCTAAACCAATTATTAGACAATTGTGTGTATTATAACAATAACTCACTTTTGGATGCACAGAAGTGCACAACCTCTTCAAATCGCAACACATGCACTAGAGGGTGCCTGGTCAACGTGTTCCCATTCCCAGACTCCAGTCATTGGTAAACTCAAACGTATTATCAATTCAAACAGCACTACCATGAATGCAGGAAACATATATCTGTCATATGCATTGTTACAAGGGATCTATTAGAAATGTGTCACATTAGTTGACTTGGGTTGGCCATTGTACATCAGCAGTTAGGCCTAGGTTTGTGACACTGTAAGAAGTCTGTGTGAGCAGACCTCAAAGTGACTTGAAGATATTCTATAGACAGGTTACCATCAAGTATTATTTGGGGTCAAGAAGCTCTATATGCATGTAACTATCTACTCTGACTTATATACTACATCGTTCGTAGAGTTTGTTTTGGAACCATTGAACTAAACTCTAAACTGTGGTGTTAATTGCAATTATAAAGTTCAATCAAAAAATTTGACTTTACAAGCATGCACAAGCTTTGAAACTATTTTAATGGAGAACCCAATTAAGAAATTATACTCCAGTGAACAATTGTAACCAGTATTGCAACAGGAAGTGTAGCAATAGAGATTGAACTAAACATGTGTAGCTCTAGGTTTATGCAATGACTTAGTAAGATCAAAGAATGTCAGACATTCAAGGGTCCAGATACTTTAAGGGGAAAGCTACTTAGAGTCTTAGGGCCGCGGGTCAAGTGAACTAAAGATTACTATAATCCCCAAGACATGAAAAGATAGATCAATGCTTGAACTCTTCCTCAGATCAAGTATCTCACTATTCTCTGTGCTTTTCTAGTTTTCCAACTCAACAATGTAGTATATTAACTCACTTACCCTGAGTTAGGTTAATATCTACAGGCATTGATTAACCAAGAAAGATCAATTACTCAAAAGGCTATTAACCCACTTAACTCAGAGTTAAGTTAATAATCTAATGTGTGAATTGATTAACTAATAACCAAAACTATTAGATGACTGCTCAGAGTGGCATCTAATGTACAGGATTACTAATCAGTTACTCTTAGTAACTTCACTGTTCACAGCTTAGTTATTAAGAGCCTGCACAGCACCTATAAGGCAGACAAACCTCATTACAAGAAGTCTGTATGTGGACAGCTTTCCTGGTGAATGAAGTATTTCAAGTTAGCCTAGTCCTCACTAACTTTCATATAAGCCTCAAGAAGAAATACCAATTGCTATGTTAGGAGTTGGGAGCAACAGGGGCCAGGATCAATACAGAAGATGTGACAGCAGATTCACAGCTAGCTAATACAATAGGTATGCTCAATATTTGTAGTTCCCATGATGTAAACAATGTTGCTGACCATAGTTGTAGAGGGCATCTGCAAAGAGTGGCCTTTCTGGGATTTTCTACATGCACTTCAGCAGGAACTTCCAAACTACAATCCAGTAGGAATCTCCTCATCCACCATGGGACAAGACCATGCAGCTGCAGCTGCATCATTGTGGGAAACCAGAACAGCCAGCAGAGCAGATACTGCAAGTCAGCCTGGAAGTGGACTAGAGGATATGCCAAGTGACTCCAACAAGACAGTCTCTCAGATGATGAGCATGACAAGGATAACAATGTGTGTATCATTAGTCAGATTTGAAAGTCAGTTTCTCATCAGGTCAAACAGCTTGGTTCCCCTCTCAAACATTCCTCTCATATTGCTGAAAAGCTAAGTAAGCTTGCAGCATTGAAAAATATTAGGCATAACTTGCCTTCACCATCATCTCCCTCACCCACTCCCAAGGGCAAAAAGGCTTCATTCACTAGTATCTCCTCCCAAAAATTATCCACAAAAGGATTGGATAAGCCAGCAACCAAACATGGGGTTCATGAAGCTTTTGAAACAGAGCTAGAGCTGGCAGAGACTGACAGACTCAAGGCATGACAGGAGCACCAAGCATAGGATAAAATGGTGAAGATTGCATTCAAAAAGCATAGGATGGAGCTTGAGTTTGAAGAGTGGCAACAGGAGCAAGCAGCAAAACAACAGCAAGAAGAGCTGCTTGTTCATCTCAGGCTATCTGAACTGCAGGTGCACAGCACCCAGTCCCTACACACTGCAGCTGATTCCCCAATCTTGATTTTGACTTTAGCAGGCTCAAAGATGGCTCTCTTGAGTCATCAGGGGTCTTAGGCTCTGGGGCCACCATGAGTACAGCCAATGTTGATCTTCAAGCCCCAGAGAATTACTTTTTAGGGCTTGACATGTCCTGTTTCTGATCACATTTCTTGACAGATGACACATTATATCATCATACTAGCCTACTCCTAAAAAGTTCCTGCCTGAGTTTGTTGTGCTTCCACATGCCTGGAGTTTGCTGTGTACCCCAAGGGCCACCTCCTTTGCTGTCAAGTGGGTTAAAATCAGACTCATCTGATTCACTAAGACCAGCTTCCACAAATTCCACATCAAATGCCTCACTCTCTCCCTCATCAAACTGAGTACCTTTGATCCTGCTCACTAGAGTATGGATAACAATGCAGGTGCATATTCACTTGAGCATCCTGTGGTGATCGGTTTCATTATCAATCTGCTGGCATAAACCTTTGAGAGATGAGAACTGGCCCTTCAGGTACCCCACTGCATCTTCAGACTTAACACGTTCCTGGTGATACTTATAAGCATAATAAAGCTAAGTACTGAAAACTCATGTGTGAAACCCAAAAATTAAATTGCTTATTTTCTGCATGATTGGCTGCAGGTCTTTTAAAGGAAGCTACACACCAGGCCTGTACTGGATATGGCCCAAACCCATTCACCATTATGAAACAGTTGTTGGTGTTCCTTATGAGCCTGTGAGTCTTGGAATGCAGTTGAGTCATGGGCACTCCCACAGTGGCCAATAACATAATCAATAATTCAAAGATTTGGTAGCATAATCAGCTAGGACATGATAAGCTAATATAAGTGAATGATTTATAGGAAAGAAATGCGTGAACATTCAAGGAATAGTTTGATTTGCAGTCAAAGTACCCCTTAACATGGTAACCAGGCTTTTCAGCTAATGGCACCAGTGTGCCATCAACAAAAAACCAGCTATCATGCCACATAGCACAGGATAGGTCCTCTACCCACTGCTTGGCTTCTTCCTTCTCTTCTTCACCAGGCCAATGGTCATGCAAATAGAGAAACACTATTATAGCATGGCAAGTGTGGTTGACAACAGTACCAGCTACAATACCAGCCACTGCGCAACAGATTCTACTGATGCACTGTTACCAAAATGCCCAAACCAGAAGAGAGCAATGGCCAGCTGTGTGCAAACAGGTAACTGAGGGTGAGGACTGGAGGATAAGAAAGACAGGGTAGGGTGTACATCAATCCAATTAAGCAGTTCATCAAATGCCTCTGGGGGCATATGAAGATTGCAGTGGAACTGTTTGTGGTCATCTTGTTTGTAGTCTTCAAGAACAAGGAACTGCAACACATTATGGACCCTATTCAGCTCTAGGACTTGAGTTTTACTCAAAAAGGCAATGTGCTGTCACACCATGCACAGCCTTTGCAAGTACCTTGTCTCCTCCTCTTCATCAAGATCCATACAAGATGACACCAGTGAGGCCAAGTCTGAGAGAGTGGAGAGGGTGGAGAGGGTGGAGATGGTATTAGATCCCTGAGATCTAACACCAAGGCTCCAAACCATTGGACTTCTGAACTCCAAAGTAACTATTATATTCCATTCTAGTTCTTGTTATATTCCTCTTAAAGTATAATCATCATTCATGACCCAAAGTAGAATACTTGTACCTTGCTCAATCCAAACCTCCAATTCAATTCTGAACTCTGCTTGTTATATGACTCTTATATTCTTCTTGTGTTACGCTTATGTCTTTCTTGTTATATGTTCTTAGAATACAATTAGGATACGAGGTATTAATAGTCCTCCAATCTTGTATCTGTTGTTTAGTTCAAATATCAACTTATTTCCTCATTACCAACCTCCAGTCCTTCTTGCATCACTCACTATCTCTGTAGTTAGATACTATTAGTGATACCCCCAAGTCCAAACCTCTGGACAACCTCTGTTTTGGAACCCTTCAAGACTTTGGTGTTATTGCTAACTCCACAATCTATCAGAATGTGTCATTTACAAGACTATTGGAATAGTAAATACTGCTGCAGCACAACTCTGGAAATAATTTAATATTTCTACCTTGGTCGAAATCCATGTAATAACTAGTTCAAGTTAATACAACTGAAAGATGATGCGTTTTTTAGCAGCAATGAGTAATAAACCAAGGTTCATAGGTTCTAGGATACTATTGGGGTCCAAGCATATTCCGAATTGAGGGGAATGTGCTTGATAGGAGAGTTTGTAGATG
>QFFB01008494.1:0-17194 GCA_003316465.1 Ramaria cf. rubripermanens
TCTATACTCGTTTCCCCTATCACACGAAAGTCTTCGACACTCAACCTCACCTTATTTTCACAAAGCAGACCTTTCTTCAGGATGTCCAGGAGAGCAGCTGAGGTGCGCTCCTGGATTTCAATCGCCCTGTCTTGCCTCTCAAGAAGCTTGTCCTGGAAATCTTCCATTCTCTTATCCTTTTGTTCTTCCCTCTCATAGCTCTTCTCCAACAACTGTGTCATCTTGGCCAATTCACACTGCGAATTGGTGCGACTGACACTCGTCAGACGCGTCCTCTTTGAAGCCCCAGCACTCGAAACAGTGGGGCTGTTGACTGGTGTGTTCTCCTTTATGCTATCATCATCGGAGGAAGGTGGTGAGGGCCGTGTTCGCTTGACCCTGTGACTAGTCATCATAGATTCATGCAGACTCTCCCCAGCTGCACGTAGTGCATTCTGGGCCTATAATGTATGAGTTAAGAACAAGACAAAATATTTATAGCGCCCACCTCTTTTGCCTGTCCCTTCTGTTCCTCACGTGTCTCCTTCGCCTGGATTTTGAGATGCTGCACTGCATCCAGCTTCCCCGACAGGGCCGCAAAGCCTATTGGATCATTCTCTAGGTCCCTGCCAAGGGGCAAGTGACCTGAATTCTTCTTCCCTCCCTGGAAAAGGCCAGGTGAGTGTGCAGCAGGCAAGGAAGGGACAGTGGTTGACTTACCTCAACCCAAGCTAGCATAGATGATACCTTATTCTTCAAGGTATCCGGGTCACGGGTCTGACAAAACCCCTTCTCCTGAACTATACGTGTGACTTCCTTCCACCGATCACCTATTTTTGTGTGCGGTGCCATAAAAGGATTTATGCTTATGACTGCTCCCAAGAGTTGGTCTAGGTCGCATGATGAGAACTCTTGACGTGTCCTACGTAATTTGGGTACTGAGCCTCCCGGTTGTACCAAAGGTGGGCATGGCATGTCGTCAGCATTGGTATCAAGTAGCACAGGGTCAATTACAGGGTCAATTGGTTGTGTGGAATGTGTTGGGGATAGCACAGTGGAGCCATAAAAGGTGGAGGGAGGGACAGGATTCATATATGGGGTTGTCTTACTGAAGCCTGCATGTAGTGGGTGCGTTTTTCCTTAAAATATTCACACGGTTGTGTAATAATTTTTATCTAGGTCGGAATCGGCCGATGCTAATAATTACTAGTAACATATACGCTCTCTTAAGGACATATTTGAATTTGGGTTAATTGTACCGCACTTTGTAAACTATTTATGCGCACGGTTGATCACTTAAAACTCCCTTTCGTCACAGACTATGTCATACTTTTTGACTTAACCGTACTTATTACCAATTTCTGTCTTTAATTTAAACTGAGAGAGTCGGGGACTGGGGCGGCTACCGCCGCCGCTACGGGATTCAATTGCTTAGATAATATCGTCGCTTGCTTTGTTGTCGTGCTTGGCCGTTCAAAAGTTCACCATGTTCACTGGTCTTGTGAGCACTCCGAATATAAATGCATATCCTTATAGCTTGAGCGAAAGCTTGGTTTCCCTGATAGATAGAACATCTCGGCCTTGTCTCATCGATCATTCCATTGGATGTGTCTGAGAGTGGAGGTGGTGGCTGGAGCATGACAATTTCGGAATCCGAAGACATTTTGAACGATTGCCATGTTGGAGACTCAATCTCGGTCAATGGAGCTTGCTTGACGGTTACCGAACACAGCAAGGATTCGTTTAAAGTCGGGTTGGCACCAGAGACTCTTGAAAAGACTGACCTAGGTAGGGAGTCTTGCTCACGATCGTTGACTGCATGCTCTAAAGTGGAAAAACAAGGCCAGCTGAAGGTGGGACACCGTGTCAACTTGGAGAGAGCAATGGCTGCCCATGTACGATTTGGTGGTCACTTCGTACAGGTATGCATGTGTCATTATCGTTGACATGCATTTGAAGGGTTGAAACGACAATATGTGCTCTTCTACGCAGGGTCATGTCGATTCCACAGCAACGATCGTGTCGCGCACCCTCGACGAAAATTCGATACGTCTTCTTTTTCAACTTCCTGAAGGAACCACTCTGCTCTCTTACGTCATACCCAAAGGGTACATAGCCATTGATGGAACATCGTAAGTGGCGGGTATAATGGATATGCATCAGACTTAAACGTTTCAATAGCCTGACATTGACCTCCGTCTCCGACACGGATAGGACATTCGGCGTGATGTTGATCGCGCACACAAGAACCAAAGTCACTCTTGCACAGAAACAAATTGGTGAGACCGTCAATATCGAGGTCGACATGCTTGGAAAATACGTAGAGAAAGCGGTTATTGCTAGTTTTGGTGGCGATAGCGAAGTCTCCGGCTCAGCTGGAGAGGGCTTGCGAAGTTTGATCGAGAAGGTTGTTGAGAAAACATTGAGAGAGAAGGGTATATAGTATGTTTCGTAGGTATTGAACAGTGGGGCTGTCTCCGTTTTGAAGCAAAAGAACCAACGGACCTTTAAGATTCTCCGACCTGCATCAGGCAGGCACACCAGTCTCATTTTGCATCAAGTCGTCGAGTTTCGTCTTCTCTTGTTCTGCTCGGTCCACTGCCTGTTGCAGCTTTTCTTCACCAGTCTGCAACCGCTCGGACATACCCATCAGCATCATACGAATCTGCTCCATATGAGCTAGTGTTGCTTCCGTCGAAGATGCGGAAGACGATGGTCTCTCCGTGATGGACGCCGTTGAAGCCATGGACAATGAGATATCGGCCGGCGTCACCCGAGATGCACTGGAACCTGCGGGTCGAGACGATGGTAAAGCAGAGAAAGTGGTGCTCATGTTAAGTGTCTCCTAGATTGCTCAGGGTCAGAAGGACATTAGCGACACTCGCCAAATTGATCCAACCCACTTCCCAATCGTCCCCGGCGAACTTTCTCAGTTCTCGTTCCATAAGCTTCTCTCGATTCTTTACACGTTCGAGCTCAGCCATTTCCCGTTCGTTCTCTCGTTGAGTTCCGTGCAGTAGCAGTTCCAAACTATGGAATTCCTTTTCAAGCTCTTGCACTTTTTCAATGGGCGGGCGAGCTCTTAGGGCTGCGTTAAGCGAATCAACCTGACTCTGAAGCTGTATAAATGTATTTTCAGAGAGATCCTTACACTAATGGGGCAATAATAGACATAACAAACCTTGTCGTGCTCACGTCTCGCCACCAGTAGCTCTTGTCGCAGCACGTCCTCAATGCTTGGTTCGCCTTCACGTAGCACTCCGAGGTCATCCGACGCTGTTACATTATGTGATTGCGCTGTGCGGTTGCGAACCGATTGAGTCCGTCGAATCATGGTACAGACTTGCAGCCCGCGTAACTCGAGGTGAACCGCGTGCAGTCATGTGACCACGTGTTTTTCTCACGCTCCTCCATGCAGGCTTCGCACCCTTATGAGGAGCCATCCCTCACTGTGATACTGGTTTTAACAGGCTTTCTGCTTCTGCTCAATGGCGCCAACAAACTACTGAATGCCACACTCTACTGTGGCTTGGTTGGCCAGGTATTCGTGGGCGTACTATTCGGAACGCCAGGCACAAAGTTGCTAAACGATACAGTCGAGACTACGGTGTCCAACTTGGGCTATTTGGGTCTCATCCTCTTGGTATATGAAGGTGACTCGAATTTATATCTTATTATGAATTCTGACCTACACATACACTGGAAGGGGGGCTCTCAACATCACTCTCCGCCCTCATTTCTTCTTTCGTGCTTTCTCTTCTAGTGGCACTCACTGGGATCCTCCTGCCCATCTCCTTATCTTTCTTACTCATTCCGCTTGGCGCATCTCCACTGCAATGCTTCTCGGCTGGCGCTTCGCTCTCTGCGACCTCACTCGGAACAGCTTTCGCGACACTATCCAGCAGTGGACTTCTTAACACGGATGTAGGAACAGTGTTGACGAGTGCTGCTATGTTGGATGACGTAGTCGGGCTCGTCATGTTACAGGTTGTCACAGAGCTAAGTACTGGCCAGGGTACGGCTAGTGATTATGGCAAAACTATTGGCAGGACGTTAGGCACCTCAGTGGGCCTGGTTTTGATTGTCGTCCTCATCTGCCGCCTGATCCTGCGTCCGTTGTACAGGCCAGTCACATCCTGGCTGTGGTCACCAGAGCGAAGTCACCTTGTGAAAAGTATATTTGGGGGAATATACTTTCCCTTAGTCGCACACACGGCACTTCTATTGACACTTGTAGTGACTGGGAGTTACGCAGGTACATCAACATTACTCGCGGCTTTCGTTGCAGGCGTAATGGTACGATGGTGGGGAGATGCTGTTGTACCGAACAAGGACGGAGATAAAGCATCCAGTCACGAACTCGGACACGCCCAGGCAATGGCAGCGGTACGTAAAGCTCCTCACACGGGCCTCCAGATATACAAGCGATTCTATGGTCTCTCTACCGAGCAGATACTTAAGCCATTCTTTTTCGTGAGCTCATCACCCGACCCTGCGGGCAGGATTCCTCTCTCTTACTCTTTGGGATGCTAGGCGTCCATTGGCTTCTCAATGCCGATAACCCAAATGTTCCACGCGACGACTGTCTGGAAAGGACTCGTGTACGCGGTGATGATGTTTCTGGCGAAGACGGCTACGGGTCTATGGCTTGTTCCCAGATGTCTCCAGCCAACGACTAAGCCGCGCGCTTCCTTCTCCATGAATGGGCTTTGGAAACGGCAAACTGGACATGAACACAGACGCGGGCCAAGGACAGGCATATCTCCCAGCAGTGTAGAAGTGAAAACATCAAAGGCAAAATCAGACAATGGCTCTATCGCAGACCCTGCGAATAACGCTCGCATTGTTTCTCAAGAAGATCTGACGGCAGCAGACATCACAGACTTAGCGGCCCCTGCAGATGCCGCACCCCTCGGTGAAAGTTCTTCTTGTGCAGTCCCATCCCAGCCTAATCCAAAGCCAGGACCAGAGCCAGAGCCAGAGCCAGAGCCACATCGTCACGATCAACACATTCATAGCCCTCCAAGCCCCACCCCCGTACCTCGCCCGTCCCCATCAACCCCGCCCGAGCGACGTGCGCTCCGCGTCTATTCCCCGGCCCTACTTGGTCTCGCCATGACTGCACGGGGCGAAATTGGTTTTCTCATTGCGTCGGTCGCGGCGAGCCATGGCATCTTCTCGTCATCAGCAGCCTCGTCGCATGCCTCTGCATCTACGCCAGGCACAGGAGACGAGTTGTATCTCGTCGTGGTATGGGCGATCGTGCTATGCACTATTGCAGGGCCTGTCGCTGTAGGCGGACTAGTCCGACGGATCAAACGGCTGGAGGCGCAGGGATGACTTAGATCAAAAGTGTATCTTTATCTATTACAGTTCTATAAGTTAGACAAGTCCAGAAGCTCGTAGCATGCTTCTACACCATAGCGCGTTGGATATCTTTATTATGATACACAGGCACGTACACCTCGGTAATCCTAATACAGCGGGTTGAAAGAGAAGGAAGCAGAAATGAGTAGGTGTAGATTGTTGAGCAAACCAAAAGAAAATGCCGCAAACCCGGCCGGAAATGATAAAGATAGAAAGGTCGTAGGGTACTTTGGCAGCCACCCCATCTATCGGTGGAAGTCCATAGATCAAGAAACATATTCCTCTTGTGATACCACTATACCATCCCCACTCTTCCCGTGAAACGCGCCAAGCTCAGTCGATATCGATCGTTCAGAGATAGTATTTACCTCGTGGCGCGAAGAAACGGAAATGTGAAGTGAGTCTCCATCCCCATAGGGTAATGTCTCGCGCGAGCCAGTTTCTAACGACTGCTCACGCTGAACAAATGCGGTGCTGAACGGAGGTGGCTCCCGGTGCACGAAGGCGCGGGAGTAGCGTGGATCTGTGTATGCCAATGTTGGCTCGGCCATCTTCGTAGTTAACTTGGAGAAAGATTTGCCATTGTACTCCGGGTCTGCCAGTGTGCTGGGAGAAGCCGAGGAATATGAAGACGGGGATTTAGACTTGAAAATAGAGCCAGCGGAGAAACGGGAAGTGGGTGAATTGACGGGCGAGACGGAGATAGGAGGTATGGTAACACGTGTGTTGGGGATGGCGCCAATCTTGCGTCGGCGGGAGGGGCCAGAGGTGGAAGGGGTAAGCCCTAGGAGAGTTGCCATCACAATGAGAAGGAAAGATTGGCCTGTTAAAGGAGACATGGCGGCGAGCATGATTCCCTGAGCGTTCCGCCCAGCGAGGTACACAGGGATGAGTATGACGGCTCCTAAAACGGCGAGACCGCCGCATTCAACTCCGATTAGAAGGGTCTTGAAGGGAGAAACAGGTTATCAGAACAACAGCCAATGTAAAGGGCCCGCCAGTAAGTACCTTGTAAAGATTCGCGTGCCGATTAACTCGGAGATAAACCGAATGCCAAGAAGAGACAGGTCGCGGAAGGATAGTTGCAGCAAGGACAGTAGCTGGTGTGACGCAAAATAAGACACACCACGGAAAGTGGGCTTAAATGAACGTACCAAAGCACACAAGCTTTGTGAATAACGTAATGCACAACGTGGCAGAGACCCATGTCCTGGTCTTGCCAGTAAAAACCGTGTCAGTCGTGTCTGTGGCAAAGGCATGTATAGCAGCTATGCCAGTGACTTTAACATTATCAGTAAACCTCAGTAAACCGCGACAAGAAAAGCGAGATGAGTACGTACCAAGGAAGGCAACAACACCCACAGACGGCACAATAGTCACAACAATCTTCTTATCCCAAATCATGTAGCATCGATATACCTACACACGCGTATGATGAGATACCAAGTAAATGAGACAGAAACATGACAAAACACATACAACCAGGACATCGAGCAAAATGAACTGAATCACCGTGAGGATGTTCATGAAGCGATACAGGAAACCGGCGAGATCGGCAAGATACGCTGCAGCATTTGGAACGGGATCATTGGGGGTACCAACAAAAGCATTGAGTATACGGCGGAAGACGGCTCCAATATGCTGCGGGAAATAAGGACACACACGACAGCTTGGAAGAGGAAAACTCACAATGGTATTCAACATGAACATGAAAATCACACTACAGAACTTGAACATCAGAGTCCGGGTGCGCTTGGCACCATGTAAAAGGTAAACGGTCGCAAGGAAGGTCAAGGCTTCGACGCCTAGTAATAATATGGAAGGCATGAGCCAGAGGGCGCTCATGAGGATAAGGGATGGACTTGCCGTATATCAGACATTCCAAGAATATGGCGACGAGTTCAGCTTTGTCGAGTGACATATCTTTGGTGCTCGGGACTGTTGCCCGTATTTGATGCATATTCAAAAACATTATCTCCTTTGTAGTGATCGATACAGTGAAAGAGATGGACTGCAGAGGCGAGCCAGGAGCAAGGAGGAGGACACCACGCCGGGGGGTGGACGGAGAGAGAAAGCGTGGATAGACTTCAAATGAAGCAGCGATGGGATTTTAATAGGCATGGTGAAGCTTAAGTATATGCAGAAGGGGGACTGATAGTACACGTGCCAGCAGACTTCGGACCTAATTGAGTGATCCCTTTGTGGCCTTTGTTTGCCCGCTTGTCATGGGTAAAATACCCATCGTGGGACAAAGAAGACAAGGGGCAAATTTCACTGTTGATAGAGCTTGCAGCCTAAATAGCTATAGATACCGAAAGCAGTCTCGCGACTAGACCGTCCATGTCGATGCCGAGCAACCTTGGAACATATGATTATTATCAGAGGCTTTGAGGCTGAAGTGCTCTGTGGATGCAAGCCGGATTGTCAAACTCCGACAGGATGCGATACCACCGGCCCGGTCCTCGTTTCTCACCCATCGTGACTAATCATAAAACAAGATCGTCCCTCTCCAGGTCGTCGATGCTGATCATATTTCTGCCTCCTAAGCTACAGATATGAAATTTCACTACGGTTCAAGCATACAAGTCCTCGAACTGAGAACTGGCAGAGCCATGTCTTCATTTTCTCTGATGTTCATTTCATCTCCCCTTCAACTCAGTCGGAGCACGCCGCAGTTCCATGATCGCCTCAGGTCGTGGGTGAATTTCCAAGTTTAAACTCACAATTAAATGCCTTCGAAGCCCTCGGATCTCCAGATGCCCGGCATGGCCATTCTCCAACCAGAATCCAACAGGCTGGAAGCACATCATATAAGCACCCAGTGTACGTAAAACCGAACGAAGATATGTGAGCAAATATCTATAGTCGCTAGACGGAACGCAAATGTTCATCCTACTCAAATAACCAGCTGAAGTGTGTCCTTTTCGCTCACAACGACACCCTGGGCCTCCGCTCCTGATATGTATGCTTTGAATTTTCCTGACACGGCACCCGGGTGTCTCTTATAAATCTTCAGCGCAACTTCAGAGCGTTTGGGTCGTACCACGCCATCATCCAGGAATGCTCGCATGACGTTCGCAAGAGGGATATATTCGCGGGGACACAACTGGGGCCCCGCTGGGAGCTGAACCCAACTCGTCGTCCCTGACCCACCAATCTCAACGATCTTTGCCTGTTCGGCCTCTCTCAAGTACTCTCCCAGCTTTACATATGCACTGGGTTCCAGCTTCTTGAGTTCAACGCCTAGGTCCGAAAAATACACATAACTTTCGCCATCTTTGGCTTTCTGCCTCAGTATCGAAATGAGGGATTGAAACCGTGCTTCTGGGCTGGGTGACAATAGGGCCTGTGTTGATGCAGGACTTTTCTGACCTATACTCGGTACCGGTACCGGGGAATTCGAAGACCCACCACTGATCCTTTGCGGCTCCTGGGCTTCGACACTACGAGCAGATTGCGCTATGATGGTCGCATTGGCTGGGCTCACAGGTCTAGTCTCCGCTATCGTGCCCGTTCCGAAGCCCGGACTTCGGCTTCCCCAAGTCGAATGAGAGTAGACCCTCTCAGACGACGGACTAACAGAGTCGGGAAGATCAAATACGTGTGCTCGCTCCCGGCTGGTTTCCCCATGACTCCTCCAAGACATGCTTGAATTCTGGAGAGGGTATACGACAGACTTCAGGCTGGGGCTAATCGATCCTTCCCCGGTCATTGCCATACTTCGTGCGTAAAGGGGGGTTTCTGCTGCCAACACGGAACGACCACCGTCCATTGTGATTCGCTTTCTAGAACGAACCGTCAGATAACCCTGCCCTAACAGTGCAACCCCCTCAACGTGTGCAATTTCGGGTGAGGCATTATGATCATGGGGAACCTGGCGTAGGACCAGCGCTGCTGGTGAGAAAACCATGGCCTCCCCAGTCTTCAGATTAAAGAGCTTTTTTCATGCCGTTGAATAACATAAATGGTAACAACATATATACCACCAACGTACCTTTGAGCCCCATCGCGTATCTGCCGCGGAGATATGTGCTTTGAGGTAGTCCACCCACTTGTGGGAGGAGAATCTATGCGCGATAACGAATGAACAAAGATCTATAAATGTGGAAGGAACAACAGTCGGCTCCTGCGTCGATATCAAGACACGAGTGCCTAAATGGCGTTGTTGCCGAATGACAGAAAGGAGAGTCTCTGTCAAGCGAGAGAAACTTCCGTTGTTGGTTAGGTACTGGTTCGTCTCCTCGTAAATGATCCTTCTATTGTATAGAGTCTACACACCTTGTGGGCTTCATCTAGGACTGGCGGGACCTATTCAATCACAAGAAGTGCCCCGAAACGTATGGAGGCACCTACCCACAAGCCTGGCAGACCCCACCGTTTTGGCCTGAATGAAGAGTCCAAGAATGATATCAAAGAATCCACAAGCCGAAGATGCGTCCATGAACGGCGAAGACAAGCTTCCGGTGCTGTGTAAGCACACTTAGGTGCGAAGCTGGGTTTCGCACTTACTCTATGATCGTTAGCTGACCCTTCTTGAAATGCTTCGAAACACGATTAGACGTGTTTCCTCCTTCAAGACACGAATCCAGTATACTCAGGCGTAGATCGAGCATCGTCTTCTGTGATCCGGAGAACTTCTGCTCCTTCAGCTGTCTACGAAATTCCTCATATGAAAATGTAGGCATGCCCCGCAGGATGCGCAGAATACATTCCATGTAGAGGGGCATATCTGGACAAGACAATGTTCACCCACCAGCAAATTAATTCAAATTGGGGATGGAAGAATGAACATACGCTGGTCCTGTTCTATCTTCATCATAGCCAACATCCTATCCCCGCTAAGGTCTTCGGGTGCAAAATGCAACGGCTTTACTTCGACTTTTGGAAGTCTAGAGTATACACCCTGCATTATATCAAGATTATTGGGGCTGAAAGTACGCCTCAGATTAACATAATCACTGAAAACGTATACCCTTACGGGACTAAAACAACGACTTTGGGAGGTGCTGCATCGCCCCCAAGTGTCGCCTCGAGCGACGCAATGTACGCTGCCTCGCAAGGCGGCACCTCTCCAGCACCAGCTGCTGTATCAAAGTGGAAGCTGGTTGGATTACATGAAGAGTGATATTTAACGGTATTGGGAATCAGACATGCTTACAGTAGTGCGCTCAGTGGCTCTGGAAGTGTACCCAAGCTCCTGTCGCAGATCAGGCAACTCTCCAGAAGCACAGAGGTAGAATGGCTTTTCCCGGAGCCCTACCAAAGGCCATTGATCAACATGACACCGGGCTACACTGAAATTGACAAATCATATCTTACTTGTACTCCACATATTATACCGCTGAACGGGGTATTGGTGTTGATGTACAATTTGGGAGATTTCACCTGGACCCCGGTGCTAGCCTCTAATATGCGACCGTATAGAGCTCTCTGTGGAAAAATTTTGGAACCCATAGCATTAATAACGTCGCCCGTGATCATTGGTGCCGTTTTGTGCGCGTGATTCGCCTCGCCAGTGATGTCGAACCCATCACCATTAGAGTTGACATCCAAGAGAGCTAGCTCTGGGTCAGTCTCATTTACGAGCATCTCGTTGAGGATTTTGGATTTAGGTCAGGTGTGAGAGCAGCACCGAAGGAAGGTGGCTAGCTGTAAGTGAGCGGCGGGGGGTGAAGCGTGCAACAACGAGGCAGCGGGTGACTGAAGCTTTAAACGTAAAACTCTCCATGTAAATCGTAGGCACAACTCCTGATACAACACTGTGCCAATTCGAAAGGATTTATAGTGTGCCAGCCAAGCCTGAGATTAGCCCCGAGTCAGCGGACTCTGTGCGGTGTTGCGGAAGTTAACTTAACATTCAGATCGAGGATCGGAGCTGGTCGGAAGGTGATATGAGTGAGTAGTTCAAGACCGCAAACTCAGCTGCAGCTGATCTTGCAATGATCGACTGAACAAAGGAAAAGCTCGGCGAATATCTCACTACTGAGTACTGACCCTCCAAGCCTAAGCCTGAGAATTGTATCATAGGCCGCAAATCTTAGCAGAGAGTGTAAGTATATGCAGTAAATGCCTTGTCAGGCGCGTTGACAATGCCTGGGCCCTGAGGCCTGAGGCCTGAAACTTGAAGCTTGAAGGCCTGAAGATGACGTTGTTCCATGATGAAGGCACGTGCGTTGAAACCACATGCACGTACATTGCTTCAAAAGTCGCTGGTTGATCTAGAGATCCCTCTTTCACAATGATGATGCGACACCGCGCGAACGAGCCTTTGTATGGTAATCTGGATATTTAGGCTCTCAGTTCCGGATCTCTGAGTTGACCAGGGGAACACGCACCTGTCAATGTCACCTCCGGGCGGAGCCAAGAGCAGGTTGGCGAACGATGAGATTACTTTGACATCCACTAGCATTATCGTCCGATCGACATTCAGACTGCCACTCTCATTCCCTTCTTGTTCTAAGCGCCCATTCATCGTTTGTTTGGTATTCTGGCTATCTATGTTTTCAGTTCCTGAGCTCTGATATGACCAGGAAAGCACGCACCTGCCAATGTCACCCCCGGGCAGTGCCCGGAGCAGGTTGGCGAACAATATGAAATTATTTTGAAATCCACTAGCATTATTGTCCAATCGACATTCAGACCGCCCTTCCCATTCCCTTTTAGTTCTTATCATTATCGACCTTCTCCCGCCTTTCAATCCTAGTACTCCTCCTGTACGAAATACCTGGACATACAAGACGTGTACATCCTTGAATACCGTTAAAATCGTAGAAATTAATTTCTTATTGAATAATTTTCGAAGCCATGAAATAATAGCGCCTCTGATAAATCGCATGCGTGAGTAAGCTTGTGTCAAGGAAATGGCATTGTCTTACGGACATTACGGCGTGGAATTGCTAGAACTCAAACTCAACACCGGCATCTAGAGGCTCAACCAAGTGACGCTTGGCGCATCTTCGTTCGTGTACGCGCCAATAGTCCTTCCGCGCAAACTCGCGATGGCTGAGGAAACAAGTCGATACTGAGTATTTGCGAACGACAAAAGAGATCGCACCATATTTTGCACGCAAAGGCCTTGCGTTGAGTGTTGGTGTGCCGTTTGGCCGTTCCTTGGGATACAAATTGTTTATGACTTGTGTAACATCGGTTTCCATTTAAGTTATTTCAAGATGAGGAGCGTCTTGCACTCACCACACAACGCATTCGTAAAGTTTGTTGATCCCTAAGTGTTTCCGAATGTGGATCCGTGCTTTATGCTTCCCCTCGAACGGCACCGCAAGACAATCTGCCCAGGTACATTTGTATGACCTTGGCTCTGAAACAACACAGGCTTTTAACCATGAGTCTAGCGTCTCATTGTCTGTGTTAGGCAGACGTCGGCATGCATGGAGTATCGGATTAGATGATACATCGCATACCGTGGCGGCACGCGATTCTGGGAAGGGCATGAACACCTCACACATGGTATCGAGCATCGTTTGCCCAGCTTATTATTTTTGGTATGCATGAGCCGTCTGATATGATATAGGAACGCATAACACGAACTGAGCAAGTTGAATTGAGCATCATGACGAATTGTGTCCTCAGGGATTGTTGGATGTTCGTGGGTCTCAAATAAAGACGGCGAGTGGAACAACGCGGCGAGAGCATCTAAGGACCAAACGGCAGTATCGTCCTTGGCCACAGACGGGGGAGGGACTGCCATGCGTGCGGGAAGAGCTACATGATACGCGAGACTTAGACCGAAGACGTAACGACGAGATGCGCCAAGGCGCAACATACAAGTAAAGGGATCAAAACTGTTAGATTTAGGGCACATATCTCGGCGTGGGCTAGTTAGATGAAACCTTGGTAGATGGGGGCAGGTTGGGGATGGTGGATGAGATGTTTACAGCGAGGAAAGATTATATGTGACTCGAGGACCGGCGCTTACTAATTATGGTAGGTTTCATTAGCGAGATAGCTGCTTACAACGTCACACAGCTATGACCTCAGTTGTTTATACCCGTGGTTCGAAGTTGGCTGGATCAATCGGTCCTCTATCCACTGCGAGCCAGTCACCGCACCAGCATATTACGATGGCAGTACTGCGGCTGCAGGGCCACCTCTGGTGGCACTGGCGTTACTCGAACCGGTGTCTATCTAGACCAGTGCAGACACGTTGGATCCAGACCTGTCTCCCTTTGTCAAGCCGAGTTCTTGACTGCTTTTGGTCTCCATTACGTTGACGGCAGTGTTAGCTATGCTGCGCTATCTCTGACGATGCCATACTCACCCAATGCCGATGGTCTGCCGCGACCTGCCGTGACGTGTGTTATGGCAATGTATGTCGAAGTTCGCACAGCAGGTTTCTGCAACCAATGGCTGTCTACCGCTTCATCGCTGGTTCCGTCTCTGGTTATAAAGACGCGGGCGCCCTTGGCACACCCTATGCCACAGGCAGTGCATCACTTACAATAAGTAGTCGCTCTAGGGATGCACGGTGCGTTTAATCCCCTCTACCGCCTATAAATCTCGTCCCTTGACCTCGAAGAGCGGGTCTTTATGAACCTGTCGTCTACCACGCCTCAGGGCGACTAGTACTTACATGCCAGATCCCATCTGTATATCGTTCTGAAATCAGAGTCTTTGATTTACAGTACGCCCAGTCGTCTTTGATGATTGTGACCCAGTGTTCAGCTTTATCATCGTCACTGTCACATCGACCGACTGTATCCTCATCTTTATTTCCTCCCTCCTGATTTTATGTCGGTCAACAGGTTTACTTGCGTTCTCAAGAACTGTGTGGGGTTGTCGACTCTTCACATTGCTATCCCAATCGTTCACCGTTCCCGAGTGGAGCATCCTATTGCAAATATTGGGGCCAAGCTCAGCAAAACCTGTCTTATCGGCCAGTTCAGAAACCCCCCCTCAGGCGGTTCATTTCTAATGATAAACATTAAGTTGTAAGAAAGCCTAACATACTCATTGATTATGAAATTCTAATATAACGTATAGACAGTGCTGCGCGAGGTGCATAATTAGATCGGTCTCCATTCAAAAGCCCCGGCCCAAGGCGTCCTAATTGCCAGTAACTTCATAAAGCTCGACGCTTGTTAGCGCACTCCCGCTCATGCTTGCGCCAATAGTCTTTCCGTTTAACCATTTTATCGCTGAGTAGGCTGTCTATCAGCATGCCGTCATGGCTTTATTACTGGCTTGTCAACTCACCAAATGGAGCACTGAAAGGACATCTGGAGACTGTGTCGTTTTGCAGCGCCACGTGTTGCGAACTTCGTGTTGCTGTAACGACGTCTAGCCGTCGCCGTTCTCGTAGCAGTACCGTTCAGGAGTCACTCACCAGGCAACACACCCATACAGCTTCTTTTGGCCAAGATGCTTGCGGACGTGCGTGTATGCCTGGCATATCCCCATGAAAGGTACCGCGGCGCAATCTTGCCACTTGCACTGGAACATCGTCTTCCCCAGGCTGGAGGTCGTAGAGATCTCCAGCCATACGTGCAACTTCTCGTCTTCTGTGCCAGGGAGACGATGATAGTCATGAGTCACCGCAGCAGAGGTTGCTGGTATCACAACGTTGCTTCCCGTGGCATTATCAAAGCTAGGCTGGGGAAACCAGTCGATCGGAGGAGGGTATGGATCCCCTTCATTAGTCGAAAACGCTTCCGCCTGGTAAACAGATATTCCTGATGCGCCCAAGGCAAAGGAGGATAGGTCCGCCGGTTGAGGGAACTGTGTCATAAATGGCATATTGAATACATGTGATGGCCAACTCGCATCGGGATGGACAGGTGGGGCCAGAACCATATACGCATCGACGGCTAATGCTCAAGGTTAGGCAGGAGCCGACCCACCACTCAATGGTATGACGTACAGGCGAATTCATCAGTTTCCACGAGTTGCACCAAGTCGCTTCCTAGAGGGAAGGAGGGCATTGAGTATGGCTTCGGAAAAAGATCGTCATTTTCCTAACAAACGATGCCTGGGGTGAGATTTTATAGTACATATGAAGGCGGTAGCTTGCGTCGAAAATCAACCCAGTTACGGCGCAATGCAGTGAGGCCCCACCATCCTACTCAGGCGACGTCACGGGGATCGTTGCATAGCATTTCCCTAGAATTGTAGGCAGGGCCGGTTGCCCACATGCCGGACTAGACACCCGGAGGTCGGTGATGCTTATGCACGAGCTTTGAAACTATAATCCTCCTCAGTCCCTGAAAAGGGATGGAGGGGGAGGGTGTTGTGTGATGATTTTACGGTGACTGTACAAATAGTTGGAACCAAGTTGAAGCTTGCATCCATGTTCGCCTGTTGTATCTGCCTCTGTGCTCCTGCTTTAATCCTCAACAGTCTCCTTTCGAAGATCCGCGTGGCAGAGCCACAACACCAGCGTCGCGCTCAAGCTACGTGATTACATAAGTGGGCCGCATTGCAGAACAACGGTCACTTAAGCGTGCGCAGGTATAATTCTACAAATGGTAAGTAGCATACACTGCCTTATTTGTAATGCTTCAATCACTGGCCGGCTGCTGAATGATGTCAACCAGTTGCATAATGAGAGCAAAGAGGTGTACTTATGTACTAATCGATAGTATGATTAGCTTGTCTCAACCGTGGACGACCTTGAAGGTTTTCATCGTGTATCGGTTGTGTACACTGATTGAAGTTTCAAGTCCCCTTTCATGCCATCATTTGTGCCAAGTTACTGCTTGTTAGGCGCCACGGGCGGCTACCGCGGCCATGATCGTGAGTCCACTTCAAGAGTCATAATTCCACTCTGGTATACACAGCCTTCGGCACTGGCCCACAATTCGAATCCTAGTGTCACAGTCCAATCGGTATCTTAGTGTGTACTTACCGTACTTGGCCGCAGGCCTCATGATGTATGAAGCAGTATTGCCGCAGCCAGCTTGAAGTTGGTTGGAGTCATTCCACGGGATATGGATAAAATATTCCCGGAATCCCGTTACTCCCACATCCGGTCTGAGAGAACATGATTCGCCTCGTTACTGTCTCATATATGACCAATTGATGTTTATCTTAAGGAAAGTTATATCTGACTAGAACCTCCACCGACAGTCACTTAATCAAGGCATGGAACAGCAAAGACGAAGCCAAATTACATCACGCATTGGTGCCATTTAAACGAACGTTCGCCTGGCCCGTCGTCGGCCGTCCTCAATGATTTCCTTTATCCCCGCGCAGAAAGGCAGACAATGACTTTGGCTGGGATGGCTTCGGAAATTCGAGAACCCAAGGCCCGTTGAGCTGGCATGAAAGACGGAACCATTTACACATGGGAACGGGACACCAAACAGCTCCAGAGCCATTGCGGGGAACTTCCGGCATGTCCACCATTTCCATGATGTTATGTTATTATTTTAGTTTCGAAGGGAGTCACTCACGCTCAATAGAGAAGAAGTCTACAGCTTTTTTAACGACGTGAAAATATGCTGATGACCCGAATACAGGTGAGTCTGCTAGCTGCATTAGATGGTTGACAGGAATTTATCTTGTATGACCGGAGTCATATGAACGGGTTACAATAGACGGTAGGCGGTTTTGAGGTGCAGTCACTTCACAGTACTGATTTCCCCTCTCTCTGGATCCTTTCCTATCTACCTGCAATTCTCGGCTTCCCACTGCTAGCAGCTGGCTTTCCCAGGAATAGTCTTTCACAGCCAGGACAGGCAACAGCCAACTCTGTCGACGTGAGCACAATGAGGTTGTTGCTTGGCCATCAATAGCTAACTAGATGCCATAATACCAAAGTCACGGATTCTCCCGTGTATATCGATGGAGAAGGGTTATTGCTTATTCCGCACAGAGCCAGTAATCAATGTGAAAC